>JBBMOC010000054.1:521201-676966 GCA_037975185.1 Centropyge bicolor
ACACACACACACACACACACACACACACACACACACACACACACACACACACACACACACACACACACACACACACACACAAATACACATGCATGGCTCTCTTGTGGCTCTCTGAAACAACAAAGGTGTTGGGAAGCGAGGATCCATATTCTCAAGGCCATGGTGCTGTTTTTCTCTCTCCTGGTCATGCCCCCACCCACCCCCTCCATTCTGTTTTAAAATGAAACCTTTGCTCCACCTGTTATTGGCTGTCAGCTATTTCAGATGGTGATACAAGGCGATACATGTCCAGTTGCCTAAAATTAATACTGTGCCATATAAATCTCTACAGTGTCTAAAACTACAGTATGTACAGTGACTTCATGAGATTATCATGTCCATGTCAACACGGTACCTGTCAGTGATGGCACAAACTGTTGAATGTTTCTTAGGTAGAGAATACTGACTGAGTTAGTAAGGGAGTTTTTTACACACAGCCAGACTCATCTCATGTCATGTCTTCATCTACAAATACTGTATAACGGCAACATTAACTGTGACATTCAATTGTACATCTATAAAAAAGTAAAAATGATCTAAATTGCGATCTTTGCCACAAATTTTCTCTCTCCTCATCAGGGCCTGCCCTCACTCCTCTCCTCCATAATGTCTGAGTCACAGGAGAGGAGCTGGAGGAGGCGAGAGAGGAAAAGAGAAGAGGAGGGAAGCTTTGGGTTCCACCCAAGTGCTTTTGAGCCATCACACATTTGCAGTTTTACAGCAGCCTGTCAAGCAGCGAGAGAGTGAGTCAGAAAATCAGTGTTCTCCACAAACATAGGTGCTGACTGACACACTATTAATAGACATGGGGCTGTGTCACGATTAGTTGCTCCTCTTGTTCATACTGTACACGTGTGTCTTTAGTGTGTGTGTGTGTGTGTGTGTGTGTGTGTGTTCCTTTTTCCCCTGCTGCCAAAGGCCCCATTCCCATCCCTTGATCTGGAACAATGTGCTTCAGTCAGAGAGAGAGAGAGACAGAGCTGCCTTAGAAACTGCCCTCCTCCCTCAACACACACACAGACACACACACACACTCCCAGTCAGATTAAACCCACTCAAAAAACAGCAGAGTAGCACTTCTGCATCTAAACATCAATAAACCCAAACATGAATATATGATTCCAGTTTGTAAATGCACCATTATAGCAAGACTTGTACTCACAGTACGAACATTCACACACATTTTTACAAACCAGGCCCCGTCCCATGAATAATAAGTGTCCAACTATGCCAGAGGTCACATCCACGCTCCACTCCCCACAGCTTTCCCAACCGACCCCCTCATTAGGGAAATGTTTGTCCCAGCTGGGAAGGTGGGACGGGTGAGAAACAGCGATGAGAAACAGGGAGGGAGGGGACAGAGCAGTCGTTACAGAAAGTGAGGACGTCTGAGAGACTTCAATGACTAATTGCAGTCGACTACTTTCTTGCCAAATTTTGTCACTTAAAGCTTCCACAAAAGGTTTGCAGACTTTTCAGCAGTGGGAGAAATTCTATTGAAAACGCGAAAATCCCCTCCAATTGAACACTCTTATTGCAGTTAACAAGTCGTTTTTTTTCTGTGGGAGACCATGTTTGTGCTCAGTCATATTCATCACAACACACACACAAACAAACTGACAGTCAGCACTTTGCACAGCGTCCACAAAAACCGGGGACGTTGGCAGAAAATGTTTTACCTTTCAGGAGAGCGGCAAATGCGGCAATGAAAACACACAGCTTGAAAAGAGAGGAGCTTGTATGGACGTGCGAACATTTACATTTAGCAGTCAAAGAGCGAGCAATTAAGTGAAAGCGTTATTCCGAACTGTTACTTTTTATGGAGGACAGTTGTGAATGTAATAAAAAATAAATGCAGGTCAGCACATGCACAGAGCAGAAGAAAAAGAAAGAAAGAAAGCAAGAAAGAAAGAAAGAAAGATCCAGTGTCCTTCCACACTTGCACACTCTTTAGTTGCAATAGCACATTAATGTTATTGCCCTTTCATTCATGTTTGAACCCAATATTTTAAAAAAGTATGTTAATGATGTCCATGCTGATGCAGTTTCAATGTGATTTCTCTCGCACATTTCGCCATGGAGGAAGAAGAATCTGCATTTGTTTGTACAGTAAATATCTTTCTATGACCTGGAACACTTTAGGAAAATAATCTTAAGTAATGATGACAAGCAGTACTGCGTACTACAATAAATGTACAACGATGTGCATCTGTGCTGCCAGGAAAAGGTGGTGCCCTGATTTACTGTAAGTGTCTGGGCCTTGTTTGACCTTGGTTGACGAGCTTTAGACTCTGTTGGCGTGAGTTGGCTTGTACAAGCCTAATACCACACTGACTTCAGCACAACTGAAACAATTAGCTGATCAACAGAAAGAGTAATCAGCAAGAATTTGAAAATCCTTTAGTTAAATTCTTTAAAAGCAAAAACACCAAATATTCCCTACCTCCAGTTTACAGTTTGGTTCAAAACATGAAGATACCTGTGATAGTAGGCTGAATATTTTTGGTCTCCGGAGTGTTGGTCAGAGAAAAACAAGCATAAGCAGAAGAAATCTGAAGACTTCAACATGCGTTTATGGACTTACTACTACTTTACTATTTTCTGGCATCTTATAAACCAAACAATTACTCCATTAATCGAAAAAATATTAGTCAAAATAATAATGGGAAAAAAAAAGTTGGTTGGAGTCTTTAACTACAGGTGCTACAATGGTTGAATGAGTAACAGACAGATATGAGCGATGAAGATCTGCAAGAAGATAGCTTTATCTCTAGTGGACACACACACACACAGACACACACATACACACACCAACACTCTCTCCTCTGTTAGTGGCTCCTGCTTCCACTGAATGAATGAAAGCCTCTGTTCTCTCTGGCTCTCGGCCCTCTTCATGCCCCGCTGCTGACTGGCAGATTGGAAGTAACAAATTGCTGCGTCCTCAGAATGATAATTAGCAAAGCCATGAAGGCGGTTTTGTTTAAAGGAGCATAATGTGAGCCAAACTTTCTGGTCTTTCTGGTCACCTGACTGACTTCTGGTAGACTGAAACTTTACAAACAACACAGGATTGAAACTTTTAGACTTCAGCTGTCACTTCAAACGCAAAAACAGAGTGATTTCTCACCACTGTCCCAGAGCCTCATATAAGTCACCAACATCATAAGCTAATTCTGAGCCACAGGGCAAAGGTCCAGGATTGTTTTAAGTCCACAAAAACCTTCCATTGATGTCTCTTGGAGAAACCTCCATGGCACATATATATATATATGATCTTAGGTGTGATGAAAACAGAACTTGGCGGCCTTTTAATAATGAAGTCTCTACAGCGAAGAGAGAGTCTCCGCCCTTCGCTCCGCTGCCTTTAGCACAGCTCCAGCATCTCCATCAACAAGTCAATAGAGGCTCTGGCTCGCCGAGACATTAGCTAGGAAGCTATGGAGGTGAGCAGGGCTTATTATAAGCCTCTTAGTGATTCTGCGGGAGGTGAAGAAATGGTCTCTGTTAGGGGAATCAATCCCCGGGTAATTACCTAGCCACACTGCAGGCTGCTGAGGAGGACTAGAACCGGGCTGAGGCTGCAAAGGCTAGTGAGCTCCAGTTCAATAAGAGCCTTTTAGGAGAGCCCATTGTCTCAGACTTAAGAGAGGGGTGCAGGCTGATAATGATAATAATGATGACGAAGATGATGATGATAAATACACAGCCAGTAATCAAGTGGTGTTTGACGGACACAAGTGCACAGCAGGGCTCATCAGAGTTTAGCCGCACACGGGCAGCCAATCTATAATCCACCCAGCGTCAAGGCTCGCTTGCTCTGTTCGGGGTCACTATCCCAGCATGCACTGGGAAAAAAAGGAAGGGAACCATCCTGGACAGATCTCCAGCCAAACGCAGTGATAAAACCCTCATCGTCGACCTTTTTTAACCTTGTCAAATCTTAATTTGTATCTCAGGAGTGACGCTTACTGCAAGCCTTTGTTCTACCTGCAAAAGGAAAGTGTTCAGCATCACTATTGAGATCATGGGGAACCATAAATACATTGCAAAGAGCTCAAGAAAAAGACAGACAAAGGAAGGCATCTAACAGGATACAATCCACTATTAAACAAACAAAGATACAGAAAACTGTAGGATCTCCATTCAATATCAGCCTTTAAACATGGTTTCCATTCAGCTTCTGATGGTGAGTACAAATCATAAGTAGTGTCCCTTTTTATAGCAGACTTATTGTGCAACTATCCCTTCTTGTCTTGGACAAAGCTGATTCAGAGGATGGGCAGACGGACTGTCTCAACAGTACATT
Source organism: Centropyge bicolor (assembly GCA_037975185.1). Lineage (NCBI taxonomy): Eukaryota > Metazoa > Chordata > Actinopteri > Pomacanthidae > Centropyge > Centropyge bicolor. The sequence goes on from JBBMOC010000054.1 coordinate 525,547, forward strand.
TGGGCATGTTCGATGATGTCATCAATATTTCCACCAGACCACCACTATTCACACACTTCTTCTTTCTATGTGACCAGTGGCAGATGTGTCCAACAAGTCTGGACTCTGCCCCCAAGAGGCTGAGGTACCAAACAACAACCTACAGCCCCTAGTTTTATAATTAACTTCTTATATAGTTTCATTATATACTTCATGTATGTATGACTAATTTCTCCTAAAGGACATAAGTTTGGTCAGCAGTTAAATTCAAGCTGAGGTACAATGGCAGGTAATCTAGACTGACAAACAGATTATAGGTTGTTGGTTCAATCTCAGTGAGTGCAACGGCAGCACCAACTTGAACAATACTGAAAAAGAGCAAACTAGTAGCAGATTAATAGACCAATGGTAATAACTATCTCCTCACATTAGAGCCCCTGCAACATTACTTCTTATTCTCCTTCTTACTTTCTGGGGGGTGGTAGATGTCTTCAGCAAAAGTGGACCCTGAGGGTGTGCCCCCAAGAGGTAGAGGTACACAACAACAGCCTACAAAGGCAACATCAACCTGGAGGCTATTGAAAAAAAGGAAAGTGTTCATGCCTAAAAATACCTCCCTGTGGTTGTATTTGTCTCAGTCAACACTGTAAGGAAAATATATAAAATTTTCTTATCTTTATTTGAAAACATTTGATTTATTCTTATTCATACTTTTAATCCATTTTTTTCTGATATTTTTGTTGCATATACGAGAAATATAATTATTTACTGAGTGTTGCTAATAGGCAAACATGCAGACAGACAGGTAGGCAGGCAGACAGATTGGTTAGCAGACAGATGAAAAGAAAGCTAGACAGACAGGCAGACAGAAGGACAGAAAGACAAGCACATAGCTGAAGCCTTGCTACTCTGACACCTGGGAAGCTATTTGCAACAACGCACGCAGAAAGGGGATATGAAAAAAAGCTAAAAGAGAGAAAGTAGACAAAGTAAAAGCACTCTTTCATATGAAATCAAGAGTTTAGGGGGCAGAGTTCAGCCATAAGTGGCGCTGCTACAACACGGCGCAGAAAAAAATTAATTTCACATTCTTTAATTTTCAGAATAAAATGGCCAGCCATTTCAGGTCGAATAATTGTTTGAACCAATGATTTTATCATTAATCCGACAGCGGCCCCCGAGAGCTGGGGGTCACACCGGAGGTTGATTAGGTACGAGGCTGCACAAAGAGCCCTCCAGTCGATGCCATTGAAAAGGAGCAAGTCATTTAGATTGTGAATTGGTCCTGGGGCTGCGAGGCTCGCTCCATTACAGGCCATTTTCAATTTCAGCCTCACAATAAACATCAAGCCGGGCCAAGGAAATTACAGCATCTTGGAGATGTAGCCGAACAGATAGGTGGGGTACGGACAAGATGACACAACTGGAGGGAGAGGAGGGGCGGGTAATGGTAGGGGCTGGAGAGGGAGAGAGAGAAAGAGCAGAGATTATCCAAAGTGGAAAACTGGAAGACTGAGAGAAAGAAATTCCAACCTCTCCGACTATGACAGAGTTTTACATACAGTGCGTGCATATAACACAACACTAACGTAAGGATGGACCAACACCACTGAGGAAAGAGTGGACTCAAATAAATGTGAGAGCTTTTACTTATTATGACTTTGTTGTCCATGCATTAGGATTCTGCTGAGCTGGATAGAAAAAGCTGAACTTGCACAAGTACAGAACAAAGACTTGATCAATAACTATTCCATTTATTTCATAAATATCAATAAGTCTCATTCTTTGTCTGTTACGATACAAGTCCAATCAATGTTCAGAAAACAAAATGGCATCAGAAAAGAAAATGTAACAAGCAGCAAACAAAGAAATATATTTATTATGCCACGGACATATCGTCATCGAACCAGCACAAACTGTCTTAATGTTGCACTTTTCAATTATAAGCATGTAAAGTAACAACACATAACTATTTTTCCATCTAATAGTGTCAGACATTGGTTTGCACACAATCTTAAAGCTGGCATATGTTGGACCTAAACATCTTTTCAACATCATGAATACAACCACAAATGCAGGTTGTTTACATCTGAAATACTTGTGTAGACCATTCAGTACATTTAATTACTTAGTTTCATTTGTGTTCATGCCTCAAATCAATGGACGCAATTTAACTGCTTTTCCTAATAATGGCCTTGTTTACTCATGGTGTATACACACATAAAATCTATGTGAGGCTGAAATTAATGGCAAATTGCATAAATTCATATAATTACTTGGCTTTGTCAAAACAAAAAAAATGTCTTGCCACCATTTTTGTTTCATTTGCTTCTTTATATTCTTTGGACATCTACGTGTCCACATTGAAACACACTTAATAAATCATGACGTACATGAAGCATGTGACCTATTTGTCACTCAAGCTTCCCCTCCAGTGAACAAAAATAGCAGACATGAGTGAGTCAGTGAGGAGAGCGTAGCATTTAACACATGAAACCAACATGAATGCTATATTTCCATCACATTTCCTATGGTTTTCCACAGTATGAGGTTTGACTCTCTTTAATGCCATCTCATTGCGCTCTCCTCTTCTGCAACATTTTAACGGCAACTGACTGGAGAATTCGAGCCACCAGCTGTTTCTGTCTGCACTCAACGCCTAATATTAACCTAACAGTAGTAGATGGAAGGATGGAAGCATGAATTCACATTTTCCTTTGCTGATTTTCACACCTACTGAGACCTTACATCCTCTCTAAACTATCCTTTTAAAATGGATGAAAACCACACTGGTAACTAACAAGCAAATTCACACAGGAGGCCTGATAAGTAGTCTGTAACCACCTAGGAGACCACAACTAGGAGGGAGCTGAATACTTTCAAAACGCAGTGACCAGCCGTCGATAGTTTCAACTGAAGCCTCCCATTCTACTGAGCATGAACCTCTCGTCAGAGTCATACACCAGGTACGCCTTTACTAGTCTAACAATGAAATAATTAAGCTGCTGGCAGGAAACTGAACACAAACAGCAGACATCTGCACTGGTTTTCACATGAGCCACAGAAGCCCCAAGACTAGGCAGGGGACAATCAGGTGGTTTGTCTCAAAGCAATTATCCACATCACTCCACTCCCATGGGTCAGTCATGTGAAATATGGGTGGAGAGATAATCTCAATGTGACGGAAAACTAGTTGTTGCAGAGGTGTGTGTTAATAATACCTTGTTACCTTCAGCTAGGGATCAGTATTATAATATAGTCTATATTGAGATTTTCTTTGGGGTGTGTGAGCCTCATGGTTTTGGCAGGCTCAAAACTGTAGTTACTTAAGAAGCCAAAGAAGCTGTTGAAAAACCTCAGGGTAATAATACTGTGTGAAATACCATAACTTCTAATTTAAAGCAAAATCTGTTTAGTGAAAGAGGAAGTAGCAAGATTGCATATCTTACAAACCTTTGATGCATGCTTTCACTGCTTGACAGCTGTCAGTACTCAGTTCTATGGACAACAAGTATCAAGATTTGAAAGCCAGCCTGACCTAAAGCACACTGTCCAAACCACTGACACATGAAAGCTTAATACATCTAAGCCAGGAGTTCACCCCAAGATGAAAATTCAGTCATTATCTGTTCTCTCATCCATAAACTCACAGCAGGCGAGCTCCTGTTGTTCCAGTCTTCTGCTGCACCACTTTAGCATAAACTGACCATTCAAATTCTCTGAACGTCTTGTGAAGGATAATCCAAGTAGTTTATGGGCTAATTATTTCACTATGAGTTCAAATCGCCCACAATTTCTATTATGTAGCTTTAGGAACCTGCAACTTCTTAGTCATGTCTAATGTGGCAAAGAATTAGGGAAAATTGTGTTTCAACTGACCGTTTTGGTGCAAACCAACATTTTAATGAGACGTCAGATTGTGCCTTAAAATAATTACTGAACTGTGCTTTACAATATTTTTGAGTTGTGTGAAAATAAAAGGAATAATTTGGATGTTGCTCCACACAAGGCCACAAGAATCTGAAAGGGGAGCAGCTAAACAAAAACCAAAGCAATAAAAAAAAAAATCCTCCTCTGTGGTGGTATTAAGAACATTAAGCACCGGCGTTTTCTCTCCATCTGTGGCAGAAAATCAATGGTCGCGGCCCTCGAGGACAGCCGGAGGCTAATTTTACCCCGCATTTTCTCTGGCGGCTAATCCCCGCGGCCAAGAGCTAAACCAGGGAGAGCAAGATGAGGAAGAGGAACAGAGAAGAAAAGGAAGAGAGATCTCCCTCCCTAAATGAATATTATCAGCATGAAAACAAAGTGACTACCTGAACAAAGTCTATTTTACAGAACCACTTCAATAGATTTCACCCCTATCTCTCCCTCTTCCTCTCAGTGGGGTGACTGGGAGTATATATCTATACACGCACTCCAAATACCACCTACCTACCCCCACCTACCCAAAAAGCCGCGTATACACACTGCATATAGAGGCCGGATGCATGCAGACACCCAGATACACACATGCAGACAGCTGTAATGGGAGGAACCTCGATCAAAGAGCTCCTTGACAAAAGCTATTTCAAAACTAAAGAGAAACTTTCTCATGAATTTGTTAGATGTATTTCCTGAAGGTGACTTAGTAGACAGCTGATGAAGAAAGATGAAGAAGCCTGCTTGCAATAGCCCCCATCGATTTACAGACGACATGTGTGCTCTGTTTCATTTCGTACCTTCAGCTCAAATATCTGGCCAGGATGTAAAGTGCTTAGATTAAACGTGACATTTGGAAGAATAATATTGTAATATATATAAAGTGAATAATATTGATGTTGCACAAAGACATGATGGACTGCTCTAGTAAGTTAGACCAGTCTATAGTCGTCTGGTCTTGTCTACTGTAAATACTACAGTATTTACAGTAGTTTACAAAAACAAAGACCAACTCCTTTTAAAGATAATACACACACACACACACACACACACACACACACACATATATACACATATATGGAGTCTTTTTTTGACTGAGACAGAATCAAGCAGCTTGAAATGCTTCCTTGGATTTTTTAAAGCTTCCTTCTTACAACAGTCAAAGAACTCAGGATCAGCTTTGAGCAACCTGTGAACCTGAATCTGTAAAGGACAGATTGTAGCCAAACTAGGAAACAGCACTGTGTACTGAGAGAGGGCATGTAACAGTGGGTGGCAGCAACACCCCAAAGCCTAGCCTACGTGCTTCTGGAAATAAAACAAGAAGAAGAATCTGCTACTGTCAGTATTTACAATATCTTCAAGAGTTTTATTCCATCCAAATTATTGTCATTAGTATTTTCATTCAGGTTGTTATGCAAAGAAACGCATAAAAAATGAATGGTAAAGTGCTTCCATATTCAACTCTCTAAGAAACAGAAGCATGCAAGCTCTGTGTGTGTGCATGTGTGTGTGTGCGTGTGTGTGTGAGTGTGTCACAGCTCTGGCTTACACACAAAGAGAGAGAGGAGGGGTGCTGTTTTAGTCATTAAGGAAATGAAGTGAGGGGTGAAATCTACTGAGGGAGATAGATTTCTATAGAGTCATGGTACATGCTCTATCACAGCAGGCACGGCGCGCACACACGCACACACACAGTCAAATCAAATCTTTCTGCTCGGCTACTGATCCACTCTGCACCATTGCATGGGAACAACACATTCAACTAGCGAGTGTGTGTGACTCTGTGTGTGTATATATATGACTGCGTTGATAAACTGGTGTTTATGTACAGTTGTTTATGTGCAGGTGAGACCACAGAGAATGGCTACACACACACACACACACACACACACACACACACACACACACACACACAATGATGAACTTTTCTACATTTTCACTTTTGGCTTGTATTATCACATCTTTATGTCAGTTTGTTGTCTGAAGCAAGTTGAGAGAAAAATGCTGAGAAAAATTGGGCAAAATTGCCTAAAAAAAAGCCTTATTTTTATCTACAAATCTAAAAGGTATCATCCTCTTTGCTTGCATGACGAAATTTGGCAACATTGCAGTGATATAACGTGCAGAGATTTTGCTTAAGTTGATAGTTCCTGTTACACAGTATGGTGTATCAAAATGTGCACATGAATTCCCAACTTAGTGAGCAGGCAATGACTGACCTGCAACGTGTTAAAGCTACAAGTGCAGCCTGTATAAATGACCGCTGTACCATATGGTGACCACCCAGATAGGCTGCACTTAACAACCTCAGCCAGCCTCGCTGTACATCTCCTCATTCAGGGGCATCTAAAACCCCTGAAACCTCTCCGGCTGCTGCACACATACACACGCACCCTTTAATAGGAGGATGATACAGAGAGGGAATGAAAAAGAGAGGCAAAGGGTGGGGTAAATGGGATGAGGGAAATAGACAAAAAGAGGGGAAGAGGGGAGGGGAGAGAAGAATGAATGGAAGGGGAGAGAGGGGGAGATGGGATGAGAGAGGAAAGAGAAAAGGAGGATAGACACCTCTTCCACATCACTGCCTTCAATTTAACACAGGTGGTAAAGTTAGCAGATAACACTGATAGTTTCGCCAAGGCTTCGCATGAGGAATGATACACAACAGACACACACACACACACAGATTTCTGCCTCCCCCAGTATGAAATGGGGGGTAGGAGCAGAGATAGAGGGAGAGATGCTGGAATCCAAGGACAAAAATGAGAAAAGAGAAAAAAAAGAGGAGGGACTGGAAAGAGAAAAAACAGTCTGTCTATTTCTGTGTGTGTGTGTGTGTGTGTGTGTGTGTGTGTGTGTGTGTGTGTGTGCGCTTGTCAATTACACAGAGCTGAGATAGTTTATTAACCTCTCAGGCCTGTAGGTCACCTTCGGACCACAGGTTAGGACCTGCAGGTAATTGATGAAGTACACTGTGTCACGCCGACCATGTCTCCACACCACTGTAACACGTGGGCAGTTTATTTTTTTTCCCTTTAAATACACCAGTAGCTTATTTAGAAGACTTTGCACTGCCTGCACAGGCCCACGGGTCTCTAACACCAAGCCAACCTCATCTCAGAAAAATGAGCCTGTTCTCCAGCAGTATTAAAAAATGTACAGTCTTGGTTAGCTGGTAAATTCAACTCCAACCATGTGTCTCTGGTAGGAAGCTTCAGTTGCTCATCAGCTCAGGCATCTTTACTCTTTGTTTCAATCGTCAGAGAAATATCCAGACATCTAGAAAAATAATATCTTTTAAATAGCAGCCACATAAACCTCATTTTGAGGTTTCTTGGAGGGATTCTAGCTGGTCTGCAACTCAGATTTTCACTTTCTCCCCATTTTTCTCCTCACATTCTATTAGTGGGAGCATATTCCGACCTGTGCTGAACCTGTTTATTATGAAATGTGGAAAACAGCATCCTTATACAAAAGAGAACAGGCATTTTTTGATGAATGGGAACACAAAATTGAAATAAAAGTGTATTCCAGGTGAGAATCAGGTTCACATCAGTCAACTCTGCTGTAGTTTTCAGTAAAAAAGCAGCGATGACAGAGATCACCTGTGAAGTTAAATTAGAGGAAGTCTTGCTCGATGTGCAATTTAGTTCAGCAGATTGAGAAAGTGAAAATAATAAGCAGTGATTAATGAACTAATAGATGCTCAATAAGTCCTCATAACAACAGTAAAAAACGAATGTAATGACGCTTACTATTACTATTATGTAAAAGAAACCAGTGATGACTATAGTGATGACTATAGTAGATGCACAGTATCCAGTCTCCCCGTACAAGAGTTTGTGATGGTGTAATAACACTAACGTCAACTTTGCTGTTTATAGAGGGCAACAATTACTCTTGACCGCAAGAGGTCGCTTGTTACGAAAATGTGAGTGTTGATCATTTTAAGTGTTTGAGCAAATTATCAGTGCCATCAATTTTTCTAGTAAATTCTTAATTAATTTTTCATCCTGCAGTTGAATAATAAAATGGCCTCATTTACCATATTATGCACAACAGCAAAACTAAGAGTGTGCCATCAGCAGCAGCCTCCAGTTTTTGATGCGTATAGAAGCTTATTTCGTTGCTAAATTCATATTCTGTCCTGAGAAGAGGTTCTGTGTCACATAAATTCGGCCGAGCTGCAGCGTTCTCTCACCACACGTTAAAAAAAATAAACAGGAGTGATGGTGTCTGGCAGGTAAGGCTGTCCTCCTCCTAGACAATCAACGCTTCCATCGTCCTCATTAGCAATAAATCAAAGACTGTGACGAGACGAGAGACAAACACTGTGACTGTCACAATATCCCTCTTTTGTTTGAGACCACTGCGTCGTTCATTAAGGTGCGATCAAAGCAGCTTAATGATGAGCAGAGGAAGATAAATGAGGAACGGCTCAAACCTTAATGAGTGACGGGAAACGAAGAATAACTACTCTCTTGTGGATATATTCAATATATTCATATTCGCTGCCGTTGTGTGTCTGCGAGCGACAAAAGAGTGTTTGTGAGTGTGTGAGAGTGAATGGAGGTAATGGGCAGTACAGCTGGCCTGCGCTCAGCTTAAATGCTGCCTGATTGTTTTAGCTCATCCTGGGTTTGATGATGGAGATGGTGTTGTTGTTCGAACAAATATACAGCGCAGCGAGAGCACATCTGTGGGGCGCTAACAGGTGTGGAAGAGACAAATAGGAGAGATGGTGTGAGAGAAACAGAGAGAGAGTGAGGGAGTTTTGGAAACCATCCCAGCGCCAAGCAGAAGCCAAATTAAAAAGAAAATCAAAGCCTTTTTCCTGTCCACTTGAAGATGATAGCACTGTTAGTATATGAGAGAGAGACAGAGAGGCAAACTGTGAATCTGCATTCTATCAGCTGTGTTTAGATCAGCAAAACATGGGCCGATTCAGGTTAGAGGGGCCACAATCAGATCATCACAGCAGAAAGAGTGGATGGCTACATGTTGGAAAATACACTAGATGTGCTGGTAATGTTTACAGAGCGAAAAGCACACAACATGGCTAAAAGTATGTGAACAGTGGAAGCCCAAGCATTGCATCAATTTCCGCTTGTTGAGCATCTCATTCCAAAACAAGGGGCATAAATCTGCTGCTTTAACAGCCTCCAATTCTGGTTTACAGCTTTCCACCAGATTTTGGGACCTGGCTGTAGAGGTTTGTTCCCATACGGCGACAAGCATTAGAGAAATTGGGGTAATGTTGTGGGGCAATAAGGTCTGGCTTACAGTTCGGTGCTCCGTTTCCTCAAAAAGGTGTCGGATGGAGTTCAGGTCAGGACTCACCAGAGTCAGAAAACAATAACCTGACAGTAAATGCTCTTAGCCTTAGAAGCACTTTATTGTCTAAAATATCACTGTAGGTTGTAGCATTATGATTTCCCTTAATTGGAACTAAACAGCCTTGTCCATGAAGAACAGCCTGGACCAAAACTATATATGTCTTGTGAGATACACTCCAAGGCCACATCATAGGTGTGTCTGTACAGTCTATTACAATCCAATGAAACCCTTCTGCCATACAGTCCACGTTTATCATACATCTAATGTTACAGTGTTCGTTTTTTCCCACTGTCACAGAGGTGTGTAGTCAATTGTATGTTTTAAGCATTGAGATCATAGTGGTGGACTGCATTATATTCACAGGTGTTTCTAATAATATGTACGTAAAGTACAAAATCACTAATAACTATGACCTCAGTGCTAAAACACGTAACTGAATGAACACCTCTATGACTATGTCAATAAAACATAGACTGTATAAAATATGGACGTCGTGTCCGTGACGTCACCCATAGGTTTCTGAAGAGCAAAAATGAAGCAAATCGTAGTGCGCAGCCATCTTGGTAGCCTACCTCCGATTACTCCAAATATGGACAAAGAGGTGGAGCGAGGGCGGAGCTGAGGTGGGTCCTATGGGCCGGCTGTATGAACGCTATTGGCTGAAAAAAGGCGCTTTATTCGAAATAATCAAACTAGCTACGGCTAACCAGCTAGGTTAAATGCTAAATATCGTTGCTAGCCGGCTAACCCCATGACGAAAGTCAAATACACTACAAATGTGACCAATCCGTCAAACTCAGTGACTAGAATTAGCCGGGGTGACGCCCTTTAGACTGTCAGTGGCTAGTTGTCAATCAAAATGGCGCCACTTAGATTGACAGCTATGAATTGTGCATAATGATGTATGCTGTATATTTTAAACGAACGCCTTATAAAAAAATTTGCCCCCTCAGAGTTGTCATGGAGTAGAAAAACAGCTTATAAGACTAGAGCCATGATTTGAACCAGGCTGTAAATATGTTTTTTTCTGTCGTAGAATCGGACATTTTAACATGGGGGTCGAATGTAATTGACTCCCTTCTGCAGCCTGCTCTAGCGGTTATTCGAGGAACTGCAGCTTTTTTGCACCTCCGCATGCTTCATTTTTCAGCGCCGGAGGTTGCCGCTTGCAATAAAAACTGAAGTCTTCCAAGTAAAGAAGTTCAGCTCAGTTTTTGGTTGACACTCTGATCTTTCGTAACTCGTGGTAAGAAGCACAAATCCTGTTAGTGTACAGCAGAAGTCAGGACGTAAACCAGAGTACAGTCATCCTTCATTTTCACATAATTCAGTCTGTTTAGAAATGTCTCGGAATGAGGCAGAAGGTGAGAGAGCAGTGATCAGACATAACCAAGGTACTCATAAATCATGTGAGCACCCTGCACAGAAATATAACACGGCAGAAAATAAGACCTGGACAAATGTGCAAGTACCCATTATCCATCCTACCACATGATGTGACTGGAGTTCAACAATACAGTAAATAAGTGTTTCAATCTGTGCGCGTGTGTGTTAGCTGCTCAGTGACCACACAGCAGCCCTATACCGAAGATGAAAGTTTACATTTAATGTCGCCCACAAACTCTTTCTCTTCATCTTCTGCCACTTTCCCCTCCATCCATCCCTCCACCCGTGGCCCCAGCGGGCCTCTCTCACAGCACAGAGCAGATTACGGACAACGGCGAGCTTCAGCTGCCGCCGCCGTTTAAACACTAAGACGTTTTAATTTCTTACTTTTTATCGTAGCCACGCAGACCACTTTCAAACTACTTCCCTTTCGCCCAGTTCCACTTCCAAGCCGCCCAAATCTGCGCCTCTCCCGCCCCAAAATCTTCACTGCCCAACAGTCCCCGGATGACCTCCCCTCCCTGAAATCTGGCTAGAGCTCCAATCTTGGCTTGATGGGGTGCGTGGAATTAAAAACCAGGCAATTACAGTGAAAAAATTGAAATCTTGTGTTTTGTATGGGAGTGGTGTGCCGAGGGGGGGAGGGGATTAGGCTAAAGCTGGACTGGCGGTTGAATGGTGAATGAACCGAAGGGTCCCTGAAAGACGCCACTTGTTATTAGAGTGTGTAAACACTGCCAAGCTGCTGAGAAGCTGGTAAAAACACATCGGACATAAAGACGCTGCCTGTGGACACGTCGTATTATCCCTCAGTACATTAACTGGTTGCTAAATACTTAGCTTGAGGATTCCAGCTCCCCCCCCCCTCCTCCATTTCTCTCTCTCAAAGTATCTCCCCCTCTGTAATCTTTTCGAGACAATGAGCAAGAGAGGGAAGAGATATGCAGTGAGGAGAAGAGAGAGAGTCACAGACAACTACAGTAGAAAGTCTGTGTGGAGTGTTGGGTTTATCTCCATCTAACACTGTGGGCCAGAAACTGATCTTAACCCACATGAGAGGAGAGTTTATTATTAGAAAGCAAATTTAGTGTCAACAGAATGAGCCCATAAATGAAGACACTTTACTTTTTTACTTTTCATAATCACTGGAGTTGCCATCAATTTAGCTGAGAGCAAGCGTGAATTGGAGCTAAGATACAGACCAAATCCAGATAAACTTCAACCAGCTGGGAATCCCATCCAAAATAAAACAGACAACATTATCGGAGCAGTCAGACCATCTACAGTCCTCTTACAGTATACTGGTGTTCTTCTACACCCATGGCCACTGAAAGGGGTTTCCCACTTCCCACTGAACATTGTTTGGTCTATATAATTTTAGAAAAGGACAAAAAATGTCATAACATATCGATGAGTAAGTTAACTTACTCATATTCAGTCCAAACCCATGACAGCAAGCAAAGATTCCGATTCGAGAAACTGGAATGAAACATTTTTGGGACGTGGGTGATTTTCTCTTTTTCTATTTCACATTTACATGTTTTTGATGAAGCTATTAAAAAAGCATCTGAGTAGTTGCCCCTTTGTTGTCTATTGGTGTCCAGTGCACATTACTACAAAACCATTCAGATATAAAGTATCCTATAAGACGCACTGAACTCAAAAGGGAAGTGTCTTTCTGTATCTTTATCACAGAGTCTATTTTGTGATGCACAGTCCAACATACTGAGACAACTTATTCATGTTAATGCAAAGGGTTCAACTAACTAAGTAAGACACAAGTACTTGAAAACATGTTCAAACTCATATATACTTTTGACCATGAATCATGACCTGTAATGTCACCAACTGTTATATGGCTTCTTTTGCTGATAAAAAAAGATGGCAAGTAAACTTCCTTTTGCTGAAGCACACACAAATTATGATCATTTTAAAGCTGTTTGAAACCTGAACAGTAGGGAAACATTCCCTAGAGTCTAATGAACTAATCATTGATTTCTTGCCTTTTTATCTGTTGAGCTGAGCACATTAGCAAAGTCACAATCAGAACTCACAAAAACAAGCATGTATCTAACAAATGCATCTTTTGACCACATTCAAAAACATTGACACCAATGAGACATACACACATGGTTTTGATTCAGTAGCACTACAGTGGTATAAACAGAAACTGTGAAATTTCCCTTTTCACACTGTTGGTGCAGCGCCTACATGTGCCTGCTGAACTACATGGCCATTATTCTTCATCATTTCCACACTCCCGTGATACACTGTAATTTCACCTTTCTCAGTCCATGCATTGTGTCACGAGGTGCCATTGCAACAGCCTAAACCAGAGTAAGCCTATATTATTCCTAATATATTGCAACCTATACTCTTTATGTCATTACAACTCTCCCCCACTCCCCCGCTCTGGTGAATGAAACCATCTGCATAGTAAGATTACGCCTGTAATTATACAGCCAACAGCACATGCATTGTCTCTATATGTCTCAAACACACACACACACACACACACACACACACACACACACACACACACACACACACACACACACACACAGTGAGCGTCTGGCCCTGCAAGGCCATTATAGTAAACCACGTGAGCTGCTCCTATTCACAGCTCTCTATTGTTCAGACCAAGGTAAGTAGGGGAGCCTTCAGACTGAAACCACCTGCACACACACACACCCAGAGACACACATGCACACACACTCAGAGACACATACGCACAAACACACACAGATGTGAAAATGACAGAAAGGAGAAAGTGAGAAAATAAATATTAGGATGGAAAACAGCTGCTTGTTAGAGGTGTGTGCACCTCTGTATGTGTGTGTGTGTGTGTGCACATGTCAAAAAAAATTTGATCTGCTACAGTAACAAGGAATTCAATTTGCTACCAAAGACTCCAAGTTTAACTGTTTTATCGATATCCACAAATGGAAAGAAAAAGTAGTAAAAAAGTCCAATCAATGTTTTGAATGGTATGTGCATGGTTATTTTCCATGTTCCCCAAAACGTACCCAGATTTTATTTAAAGAAGCAGATCGACTTAAAACTATGTATGTGTATTGTCCAGCTTTCACCCATTTTTTATGTCCCTGCACAGCCAAAAATTTCAGCTTAATAATTTCAAGCTCCTACAAAATACACTGTAGGTCATCACAGGTCAAAAAATATCTTGGTTAGAAATTTTTAGTGAGCTCTGCCTCCCCAGTAATGGCTACTGTCAAATGCTCAAATGTTTAAATTTTCTTTAGTGCATTAGAAAAAATGAAACGATCAAGCCCAAATTGGCGCATTGTCAAACAGAGAGGCAGATCTGACAGTGGTGTGAGTCCTTGGAAGGTTTTTGGACTGAGGCTCATGAGGCAAAGAGAGAGAACATGTGTCACACATGCAGGGATCACAGGGATTGCAATAAGACTTGTTTATGTTGTGGGTTTATGATGAAAAATGGAACATTGGTAGATACAGTGTATTATCAGATACAGATACAGTGTATTATTTTAATCTAATTAAGATCCTCTGTGTAAGTGAAGGCAAAATGATTGGAGCAGTGTGACTCAAAGTTTCCACCAGTAAAAGATGGAGGTTCTACTGGTCAGCTCCTGGCTTGCATGTGTGGATGTGATCACTGTCCTGCTGGAGAAACTGTGCTGCAGTGAAAACAGACAGTTAGGGACCAACTGAGTCTGTGTGTATGTGACAGATCCCATATAGCCTGACAAAAGAGAGCGGGATCAGACAGGATAAACAGGCACACACAACCTCCAGAGGATCTATAGCACATTTCTCTCTCTCTCTCTCTCTCACACACACACACACACATACACACACACAGATACAGAGCTACTGGCATCATACTCAGTAAATGCTGTATATGTCACTCTAAGGGAACCAACTGACCTTTTTAGTGCTATCTGAAGCTGAACTGAAATGGAAATAAACCTCTTAAAACAGACAAAACAAAGCTAATGATTTTTTAAAATTATAAATGGGCAGGAATGAAAAAAGACAGCAGGGAATGGAAAGGTAGGGGGCGTTAGGTCCACTGGTGCTTAGCAAAGTGGATATAATAAAAATAAAACATCTTTTGTAGAATGTATTACTAATAATAAGGCCTGAAAAGATACATATTCAAAATATTTTTTAGAGATCATTTTTAAGTACCTGGACAGTTCATGTGGTCCTGCTAATGTTGTCTCTCTGTACGAGAGCAAACATTTTTGAAAGTACCTTGCATGTCTCAGAAGAAAAGAAGCACCCAACCAAAAGTAATAGGTCAACATTCACAGGAAAGCACCATCAACAGTGTCAGCTGTCAACACTGACGATACTGATTTTTAATTTACGGGGAGAGACATTTTATCAGAACAAATACAAGAGAGAAAGGTAAGCTGACAGTGTTCAAACAGTGAGGCGTTTAAGGTGTGGGTCCACCTTAAACCGAGCAAGTTGCGTTATCTGCTCCCACTGGTTGTCAGGAAATCAAACATCAACAGTGCAAAGCATCATGGGACAGCAGGAAAGACAAATTTTAGAGACAGAGAAAAGTGTGATAGTTTTGAAAGATATTGGCTGTCAGCTGGAAATGGGAAACAAACAGCAGTCTCCTGTGTGAAAGTCAGACTTTGTCACGCTATAATAAGGACTTCTCTCATATCCTCCCGTCATGACTCCTACAGCCACTAGAGGGCTTTATCGCTTGAATGTAAACATACTCTATATCGTTTTAGGGCACTCACTGAAACCACTGATGCTGCCGTTCTTCTTGGTAGGACAGTTTGCTTTAGAGAGTTGGTTTGCAAATCTGAAACTTTTATTTGTCAATTCTCATATTTTTAAACTTGAGCTTTCTGATGACACTAGCACCAAGTTCTAGGTTTAAAGCTGATAAACAACAAGGTCAGAACTCCAGCAGCACTTGAGTAAAAACATAGTGCAGGTTGTGCCATTTTAATTAAGAATGTTGCAGATGATGCTTCTGGTAACACTGGCACACAATATGAAATATTTAAAAGGTTACTGTGCAGAGTTAAAAGCCATTAAGCAATATAACAAAGAAGACTGAGTAAACCTTTGAAATTGTTTATTTAGCTGTAAAGACAGCCATCTAATGCAAAACCATTGTGCTCTTCTGACTGCAGTAATGACACACAAGTCCAAATTTTCTACCTGAATAAAGGGGCATTAAACACACCAGTTTATAATAGAGGAAAAGGTATTGATCCTAACACAGGATTTCAACATATCATCTGTTACAAAAGGTAAGAGTTTTGCCAGAGCGTTTTAAAGGAGATGAAAATTTGGTTTGATTCAATGTAAGAATGTCAAGGAGGGTTGACAATCTGACTTTTCATTTCAGTGTAATTAAGACAAAGGTATCAAGTATTTCACTGTCAAATAATAAATTCTAAGGATAAACGTGCAGGTTTCTTTGAGGGCTGAGCAGGAATCTTTTCATCTACTTTACTTTTAACTACATACCTCTCAACTTCAATTTGTCAATCAATTCCTCTAACTCTGTAGCTACAAAATACTGTATATTCAATCTTATTCTCACTATTTTCATTCTATCAACCCATTTAAAGCCAGAATTTATTGGTCAATCTCAGAAGAAGTAGGTTTTCAAAGTTTTTTGAGTCCAGTCTGGCTCTTTTGGGGAGAAAATCTGTCCTGTCCTGTAGTGAACAGTCTGACTGCTGAGGCAGGCAAACATGTGTTTAGTTTCAAAGACAAATTGCACACTGCAGCGACTGACTTGAAAACATCCATGGTAGTAGCTGTGCTGGCCAGGTATCCATCTAGCTGTCTCGTGCTCTCTTGAATGTGGTCCTGCTTCATGACACTGAACTAGTCTGTTCTCCTCAGATGAGCTTGAGTTGTTATCTGGGAACTGCACTGACTCCTGTTCCAAAGTGGGTCCAGATCCAAACACAGAAATTACTATTAATATCAAATAGAGGAAACATAATTCATCTAACTACCTCAATGAGAAACATGAATGATATTGACACTTACGTAGTTTCACAATAACAATACAGTATCTGTCTCAATAACCAGATATGACCATTCTCGGTGACATGAGAAAAACAGATGGGGAAGTGAAGACTGCACATAATTTCATCACATAATATGCTGCTTTACTCTATACATGTAGTTCTTGCATCAATGTCAGCTTTTCTTATGATCAGGAGCTGTTCTTTACAAAGTTTAAAGAAAATCACAGAACACCCACTATCTTTCCTGTACATGAACATATACACTTTTTAAAAAAAAATGGTAATTTGAGGAACAATTGAAATGATTTCCCCACTTTCAGCATGTCCTCAAAGCTCATCAAGGATGGACAAAGCTTTGGAAGAAGAACTGCTGCAGCTATCAGCTCAGGGTCAGTGAGCATGGGTCCAAACCGCTGTATTCCTCCTTGAACAATCTTGATCAGCGGCTGGCAGAGTTTAAGAGGAGAACTGGAGGTGATCAAGCTTCCGATTTAAAAGGGTCATGGTGGGCATCAACCACCCCATATGGATATCAGCCTCTGTCAGCACTGTGTAAAGCGCCTTGGAGATCTGGCTCATGGTCACAACATATTCAGTGAGTAAAAAGACTTTTTGAATTGAATATTTCACATATCCATGTAACATGTGTATCTTAGTACAAATTAATATGAATGCCATTTTTTGAATGGTTATGTGAATAGCTGAGAAGAGATTACTGACTATTGAATTACTATATTATATTTTGGTTATGTAAAAAATCTATTGTCTATCTAGAAACCATGATCCCCACAAACACTATAAGCAGTTGATAAATTTGACAAATTATTTCCTTTATTCAAAATATTGTCCTTTTTAAATCTGCAGCCAAAAGTAGCCAATAATAACACAGTACTCACCAGGTTAACTGAGATCTGGGAGCACAGTGGCAGTGGTAAAAAGAAGTCAAACAAGGAAAGAAATGCGGGTAATCAGACAATGCGCTTGCATTTCTGTAAGTTGGACAAAACTCATGTGGCAGAGAAAATAAAGGAAAACTTTAAAATTAGTACCCACACTGTCAGTTTTAAACATGTATCAGAGATTACAGACCTACTTCCTGGTTCCACTTTGACACATTATACTAGTTATACTTAATGGGGGAATATTGCCAGTATTTCAGGTGCACTCACTTCTGGCTTAATCTAAAAAGAGAGTTAGGCAATCTGGATAAACTAGTTTGTTTATAACCTGTCTGAGTGCAAATGTTTCTTGTCCCCTTTGACTTGCTGTAATGTCGATATATGGCAGGTCTCAACACTAACTTTGGTGAGTACAATGTTATCATAACCAATGAAAATGATGGCAGAAACTACAAAAATACGACCCCGGTTGTAATAGCCTTGGAGCATGATTGCTTTCAGTGTCAACAGAACATTTCATTATAC
Source organism: Centropyge bicolor (assembly GCA_037975185.1). Classification (NCBI taxonomy): domain Eukaryota; kingdom Metazoa; phylum Chordata; class Actinopteri; family Pomacanthidae; genus Centropyge; species Centropyge bicolor. Next base: position 543,605 of record JBBMOC010000054.1, read on the forward strand.
AGCCTGTTTGGCTGCTCACAGCAGGAAATCATGTAGCTTACATTTAACTAGTTATCACCTGTTTGAAACACAGGTATTTGTCTGCATTAATTCCACTTTCTAGTATTTCCATCCACCCCTTTGCTCCAAGCATCTGACATGTTTTTATTAGTTCAGTGTGGTGTTCATTAGAAAAACATACAGGTAGCGTAACCTCCCCGCCCTCTCTCCTCTCTGTGGCTGTGGGAGGCAGCAGAGCGAGGTGGGCTGCCTTCCCCCCCCCCTTCTTCTCTTTTTTTCTTTTTTTTTTTACAAGCAGAAAATTGTTTTGTGGTGTTTCACGGCTGACAGGTTATGGTAATCCGGGAGGAGCACCGGTCTGGAAACTAATGAACTCAGAAAGAGAAAGAGGGAGAGAGATGAGGTGGCGGTGTATCACAGTATTGGGAGTGGAGTTCTTCTTGTATCATTGACGCTTTTATTTTACATGTTCCCACAGATGGAAAGAACTCGTATTGTGTTTAATTAAAGTGCATTCAGCTCTGGGATGATGTGATACTCTGAGTGATCGCTTGACTGACAGATCATGGGGGTTTGATGTATGAAATGGTGCCAGGGAACTAATGCACAGGGTGAATACTATTTAACCACATGAAACGAAATATTTCAATACTTCTCTTAAATTTCCCCTAAAGCAGCCTCAGTGTTAATTAAACCATATTTTCCATGCTGCTTTATAACGTCACAAAACATATTCTGTATCAGCATGTATCAGTGGCCACTGAAGTTATGTCACACTCAGAATTAGTCAAATACTGTATTTATTTTACAGTGTTCTAGCTGCTCCATCACATGTAATGGAAATGTTTATCGTTTTCTGCAAGATTTTGTATGTAAGGATCCAAAATGCACGAGATTGAGATTAACCTTATATAGTATTTGGAGAGTAGCAAAATGCATAGTTGAATGGAATGGTCGGTTTTCTCACTTGAAAAAGTGAGATGAAACAAAAAACCTACTGTAGTTTCATGAAATGCAAAACACAATCATATACCAGTTAAAGATCAACATTAAGCTCCACAGGAAACACCGCACAGTCACTAATCTAGCATAAGTAAACATAGACAAACAAGAGGCCACAATAGCAAAAGTAAAATGTGTTAACTGATCACACAGACTTCCATCTCACAAAATAAACAACCACAAAACCAGCTGTACCACAAGAGCAATTACAGATAGTGTTATGACAAGGGCAACTGAAACTGCAAAAAGTATTTTCTTGGTCACAGATCTGACAAAATGGAGGATGTAACCATGTCAGTTAAACTGTTCTGGAGCTCTGCCGGAAGTGACTGCAACTAGAAACTGAAAGTTCAACTGAAACCAACCGATGGTGGCTGAACAGCATAAATTGCACAAAAGATATGGGACAAATCAACTCACAATAGAAAAGGATGTAACTTCCACAAGTTCACCTGTGAATGTAGACCTCAAAACAGTCATTGTAACGTCACATGTAAGTAATAAGTTATAGTCACTTTTCCACATTACAGTCGCAGTTAGGAGGAGGACAAAGAAAGTTAAACAGTCACCAAAGCTTTTATGTCATAAACAGTCAAAGGGTACAATATCTGCAATCATAGGATAGATGAGGATGTGATTATTTCAAACTGATGTGTGTTGCATGATTTTTTTCTCTAGTGTAGACATGTAATGAGCTGCGCCCCACCCCTCCCCCTCACTCCCTCCTCCTCCCTCCATCAGAGAAAACATATTTCCATTTTAAGGCCTTAAACATGATCAAAGGATCGGCTTAATATAATCAGTTCAAAACCCATTTATTACTGTCTCCCTCTATCCCCCCTCCTCCTCCCTCCGCGGCTCCCCTCTCCCTCCTCCTGCCTTTTCATTCACCCTCCTTCCTTTCCTCACCCTCCATCCTTTCTTCACCTCTTTCTGTCTTTTATTTTCTCCTCTCTCCTCATCTGTCCATCCCTGCCGCTCTTCCCTGCCTCGCCCACAACCTCTCCATTTCATCAGCTTATGTGTGTTTTTGGTGTGTGTGTGTGTGTGTGTGTGCCCAGCTCTATCTAGCCTGAAACAGGTGCTATATAATAGTAAATTAATTAGACGGAGAAGATGCGCCTTGTTCACCGCAAAGCCCCTTGTGGCCTGCCAGCATCTCACATACACACACACACACACACACACACACACACACACACACACGCTAGAGCACACAGCCACCGGGAAAAAAGCCATCTGGGCAAGGCAAGATCCCATGGGAGGGTGTGTAAATATGTGTGTGTGTGTGTGTGTGTGTGTGTGTGTGTGTGTGTGTGTGTGTGTGTGTGTGTGTGTGTTAGAGGTGAGATTTTGAGTGATTGGCCGTGAAGTTGACTGCAGTGATGGTTTTACATGACAATTAACCCTATTAGCCCTGCGCTCACTGAAAGTATGTGTGTGTGTGTGTGTGTGTGTGTGTGTGCGTATTTGCCTGACATATAGAAGTAGCCTTATGCAGCCAGCCTACATATCACAAGCTCCATTTTTACTTCATGATATTAGTCCTCACAGAAAAGAATTGAATGGCTCTTTTGATGAATGTTTAGATGATGATCATTAACAAATATGAATCCAAAGCTTTACAGATATTAAATGAAGACTCTGCAAATGCACAGGCAAAATTATTCACATAAGTATGTAGCTTGATACATCATGGAGAACAGCAGCGTTTGTCAGCTTGGTGTCACAGTTACGATGGATTCCGGTGGCGAAACCTAGCACTTGTTTTACCAAACATGCACCAGGGGATTGTTTCCCAGCTGTAATGTGCAAGCTCCAGTCATTTGTAAAACATGATGTTGCCATGACCTGCTCATAAATCACTTTGTAAACAAGCCCCAGAGTTACAGGTGAAAAATATATACACAACATATATCAAAACAACAAAATAAACTTTTTTACTGTTGATCTGTCTGTTCAGAATATTTTCAAACTATCACTGCTTTACCACAAAATAGTGAAATATGGTATGAGGAGGGAATAGCATGACACAGACGTAATATATAACATAGAAATCTTCTTTGTTTGTTACATTCAGTTGAACAGCAGGAGGATTCTGTGGACATGTTTATGCAATTATTTCATCGGGAAACAATAAATTATAACTGCTGTGAATCCAAGCTCAATACAGTAGCTGAAAAAGGAGGTGACAAACCTTTCAGAGTCAGCTATATGGGAAAGACAGATTTCAAAAAACAATGACAGGTCAGCGAGGGGTGTGACTTTCCGGTCTGATGCAGGAAAGGTTCATGTTGATATTTGAGTGATGGAAAGAACGGTCACTCATCCATTGTACAGCCTACTCGAAATCCTGACTTCCTCTGGATAGTTCGTCCATGGTGATGCCAACCACAATGAGAGTGAAGAGGAGAAGACGGTTTGGGCTTTGTCAGTGTAAAAAGGTTTTACCTCAATATCTGCCCCAGTAATTTTTACTGACTGATTAACACACACACACATGTATGCACGCAGTCCATAGTATGGCCACGTCTTTTATCTGAAAGCACGAGATTTGGCCAAGTGCAAAGCTTCATTGTGCTATACCAGCTATAAAGAAAGCTAAGCTAACAAGACTGATTGCAAATAAGCATACACACATGCACACACACACATACAGACACAATCAAACACAAAACATTGCTGAATGCATGCAGAACAGCCCTGCGCTGTTCTGACAGCCCGGCAGAGACAGACAGACAGAGATGTGAAAGACAAAGCACAGAAAGTGACAGTTGAGTGTTTGATTGACAGGACCGTCTTTTGACTTTGGGTGTAATTATTGAGTGGGGTGGGGGTGGGGGCAGACAAGGGAATACGGGAAGATAGAAGAAATTTGAGGGAGGAGGGTTGGGAATTCGGGGTTTAACTGCTATTAGGTTTATAGGGCGATGCCAACTGTGTGGGGTTGAAACTGGCAAGAGTCCATATTTAGCATCTTGGAATTAGACAAGATGCATAGGGTGAATTCACCATTTTGTGGTGTTCTTAGGCTGTATAGGGATAGGAGAGGATACACTATAGAGGACTGAAATCATCACACAAGGCAACATAAAAAGTAGTGTATGTTAAGTACCATCAGGCATTGCACAGACAAAAACAGGGTAGATTCAGACAGCTACATGTACCTTACATTAAAGGAAGGACCTAAGTAGTGGTTGAGCGTTTGTTTTTTTTTGCCTTTGGAATATATTCCTCTACAGATAATTCTTTTCATATGGTAAATAGTGAATGAGTCAATGTTTTTGGATGCCCAGCTGTTTCAAAGTGTTCAAGAAGTGAGTCACTACTATGTTATTACAGAAAGTTACACAGATTATGTAAATATTGATACGAAAACGTCACAGATCATTACTTGTAACAACAGAGTGTACAGTTTTTGAGAGTGCTCATTAAAATCTGTATGAGGCACTAAGTTTTGTTCTTCAAGGTTTAACCGCTTCAGTGTCAGTCAACAATAAATGCTGGCAAACAAAAACAAAAACCATGCCATGGCTACCTGTCCGCAGTTCAAGCTTAGGAGAAAATAGGTGATATCCAATGCTACCAGAATCCTCAAAAATACATGGTGAGAAATGATCCTATTGAGTATCTTGGGAAATATGAGCTTTGGATTGTTAGAAAGATTCCTTTGAAGTTTGAGCATCAGTGAGCTGGAAGGTCACAAGGTCACCATGGGTGAGAGTGTTTTATAGAGATGTGAGATTATCACTGTCAGGTCTTTTAGTGCCACTGTTACCACCCAAACATAATGCAACAGCTAACAGCTTGCTAAAGGGATTAGCTGTGCATTTCACTTTTTTCCAAATACACACACACACTCAGTTCTCTGGCAGAGTCTCAGAGCCTCGTCCATGTGTCACACAGATTTAGAGATTAATCAAACAGAAAAGCGACAGAGGGAGAGTGGGAGAAGAAAGGAGGGAGGGAACAGGGCCAAGTGCGAGGCCCCCCGGCCAGGCAGTTTGAGGGGCCCTGGGAGGACCTTGACGTTGGCTCTCTGAGGCCCTCGAGGAGCCTGCTGGATCACACACACTCGACAAATATTGGGATTGGAGATCCAGCGAGGCAAAGGCAGAGCTCTGTGTGTGTGTGTGTGTGTGTGTGTGTGGTTGGTCTCTGTGTGTGTCTGTTTAAACCCCCGAAGCAGATGGTCGGGGATGTTCGTTTAAGACAGACGATTGATTTTAGGAAACAGATATCCAGCCTCGTTAAGCAGAAAACACCTCTGGGACCTGGTGAGCGAGGGAGGGGGGGAGGGAGGGGAGGAAGGGAAGGAGGGGCGGATGGATAGACAGAGTGTGCTTGTCTAACCTCTGCCACTGCCAACTGTAGAGAGATGGAGGGAGAGAGAAAAGGAGGAAAGAATAAGCGCATGAGAGAGGAGAGGAAAACTGCACCTATTGAACTTCATTACTGTCGGAAAGAGAGGGAGGAGAAAAGAGGAGAAGAGAGCGGGGGAAAAGAGGAGAGGATAATGGGGTTAATGCCAGCAGACAAGCAGCAGTGGTGTTGGGGTTAATAACACACACACTCAGTCTCTCTGGGGAGGGAAGTAGGTGGGAAGCCTGTATTTGATCTGCGAGTAATACATTAAATGTGTATGAGCACACACTCGTGTAGTCTGCGTGTGTGTTTACAGGCCTGGTTTGAGGCTGTGCTTAGTGTTTTCTTACTTAAGTGAATCACTAAGCAGATGGAAATCAGAAATCATTTAATACACTTTACCTAAATGTAGCTGGGGTTAATCCAATTATCTAACGTCAACATAACATCATTATGAAATGACTCTCCTGTTGCCATTTCAACACCAGAAATAATAAACCCTGTCATTTCTTTTAAAGGATAAAGGACGTGGGTGTTATTATTCCCTGTGGCACTCAGCCTCAAGCTCACTGATTCCAACTGAAAGTGTAAATCTTTAAAAACGTGTCAAGAGTATATAGTTTCATCTTTAGAAAGGCCAAGATATTTTAGGTTTTAGCAAGCGATACTCACACACTTTTCTTAGCTGCGGAGTAGTATGCATGTGGTGCTTTATAATGTGTTTTTATGGCAGCTGGATGGCGAATTAAATCAAAATAAACTACAGTATGTTCACCTATGTCCATAGTAGCAACGGAACATGTGGAGCTCTACGGCACAGAGGAATAAGATATGAGGCTTTGGCTGAGCAAATATTTGTTAGTAGGATACATTCATTTTCATTGTTTTGGTCTGTGTTAAAAAAAAAAAAACTATGAAGATAATTAGAATTTTGCATGGAAGAATAAAACGGGAGTACTTGAGCGTTACAAGAACACATTTTTGAGAGGAAATTATGACATAAAAGTCAACCTTGACAGTCTGGGTCGACATAATCAGCAAGTCACTAATGGCCTGCCCAAGGAGGAACGAAAAAACGAGAGTCAAAAGACAGGGACAAGTCAGAAATCTCAGGCCTCTCAAGATGAATGAAAAAATGAGAGAAATGCAGAGATGAAAAAAAATAGGATGATTAGATAAGACTGACAGACGGAGGTGAGAGCACTTTTTGTCTAAGGTCTGACGGTGAAGACAATAAGATGGAGGGATGAAGAGGGTGCAAACAGCTTCATTCCCTTTTTATGTGTCTGTTCCTTTCATTCAATATTATTTTTTGGAAAGCTATTAAATTGCAACAGACACAAAGACCTACAAATAGGCACATTGATTGTATCATTGAGAGTATCAAACTTTTGTTAGTATGATTACAATGTGATGGGTGCACTCATTCACTTCTGGCATTATTGACTAGAAAACCTTCTGTGTGGCCTATACTGCCACAAATCATATCAAATAGTCTGTTTACTTGCTATTAAATGGCACTATACATTCTTAAAATTATACAGAGGAGTGTATTCCAATAGCTTGCCTGTCTTCCAAGGGAATACCACAATGAAACTGTTTCAATGCTTAGAACTGGTTGAAGGACTTTTTGGACTTGTTGACCATGAAAAGAGTGATACAAGTCCTCCAAGACTTTGGCAGCATATTTGATGGACCCTTGGACTTCGTAAGGTCCAATATGGAAACAGTCCATCTAAAACACTGCAACCGTTTCACTGAGTTAATTAATGTTTATAAAACATATTGTGTTGATGAATTTTCATTATAATATTCTGCTGTATTCTACTCCCTGTTGTTGTTGGCTATGAATGTTTAAAATACCGTCTGATATTCTTCTGTTTGACTACCTAAACTACCAAAAAAGTGAGATTGAGACAAAAACAGCAACAAGAGTATCTATTATTAAATACTTGCATTTGCTGTACCTTCACATATAAATGAGAGAAGGATGGTCTTTATCTCGACAGTGGGAATACTACTACACGTATATTCATTTCTGTATTCATGCCCAGCAGCCGAGGCCGTGCCTTAACCTTTAGGCGGAGCGGCGATGTTAGCAGGATAGCAGATGACACTGTTCTCCACACTCTCCTCTAAAGGTCTCCCTCCTCTCGTCTGGTATTACACATTAGTTCAGATTTTCCTCTCTGTGCTAATCAGGGATGTGACATTGCAGTGGAGGTGCACAGCAAAGAGAAGATTGGTGTGTTTTTCTCCTCCGTGCATGCAAAGGTGCGACCTGTTAAAATCAAGCATCTCTCCCTCCCCACATCCCTTTAATTGGCTAAAATAATAGCCTTTCATCAATACTGCCTTAAAAATGCCTGGCACCGCCGCTATTTCTCTGTCTCTATTTTTCCCATTCCCCACCTCCCCCCTTTTCTCCCCTTTTTCTTGTGTTCTTTGATTCAATCAAATCGTGGTCAGTGCGGATCTCCACTGAGGCCACACTACAGCCAAGTCTTTGTGTTTCAGCATTAAGAAATTAGGATGGAGACTTCACCACAGAGAGGCAGAGAGGAGAGGTCTCATTAGTCCACAGATCACAAAGAGGAAGATTATCAGTCTGCACACAACAGTTAGAGATTTAAATGACATTAAAGGACATTAAATGGAGCGGCTGTCATTTTGATATGATACCTCTATCTGAGGGAAAAAGACAAAATCCAGCAAGGAGCTTTCACCTTTTCAATATTGCAGCGCTGCTATGTGATACCAACATCACAGAGGCAAATTACAGCTGTACAAAAGCTGACTGTAGTCAGAATTTAAAAGAAAATATGCCTTGAGAGTATTTGATCTCACTACAATATAATATAGTATAATATTAGTGTGTTGCTGTATAAATAGAAATAATAAGAGAATGATCATTTTACCTAAATAATCATTCCAATGCATTTATATATCTTTTCACATGATTAAGAATATACATCATATTTTATTTTGTTTTTCCCCACATTTAAAATAATTACAAGACAGCACAAATTGTTTGATCAAACAAGACGTTTTACAAGAAAATGAGAATTCCTGTCTCTCAGACGGCCTTTGAAGATAACTGAAAATCTGCGATTCTGTGAGTGTTTGAAGGGGAAAAAATGGCAAAATAGATGTTTGCCTGTGTTTGTTTTTCTCTCTCTGTACGTTCACTTGCATTCTCTCTATGCACCAAACACAAATTCACATCACGACATTCAGTCGCACTGAAAGCCAACATGCCGCTCCTTGCCATCCACATGTAATTTCTAATGAATACATTTTTTTTTCTCTCTCTCTGTCTCTGCCTGTTTTAGGCCACAATCATTTGTCATTTCAGGAGCCCTTTTCATACATTTGCTGTAGAGAAACGCTCCATTATCCGAGCTCACTATCTTTTCTCCTGTCTGGAGTGTCTGCACGAAACAGACCAGCAGGGGATTCGCACACACAAAAACACATTACAGTCAACCGACACACACATATCTTCAGTTGAAAGGGAGAGCGACAGATTTAAGGATGGCTGCTCTGAAGCCAAACTGACAGAAACGCTTTTTCACGCCAGCCAAATAATATTATTTTATGTGAACGGCGAGGTGCTGATGTTGATTTATTGCACGAGCCAATAAAAACCTGTGTTAATTCCCTATAAAACTGTGCATTGTGGGACAAAAGAGGGCGGTATAATGGAGTGTGATTAATCACATTACAGAGACATGATGTGGTGACATGGGCGCGCGCACACACACACACACACACTCACAGGTTATAACCCTGAGTCATAACTGTCAACCATACAGCGGATCACACTGAGTTACAGGACTGACTGCTTCAACAGGCCACTTCATAATAAAATAATACTCAAATTAGCAAGGAAATTAGACATGATATGAAGTCATATTGTTTGTGTCACATCCAATTAATTCACCAGTTTTATTTATGAAGAATGAACATTCATAATGCCTAATATTCACATAAAGGAATTTGCAACATTTTCTTTAATTCAGCAGAAATAAAAATTGAATGTAAAATGTCAAATTCAGCATAAACTGATTTATTTATCAAATTTGTCATTTCTGTCCAAAAGATCGTCAGTCAAGGGGATTTATATTTCACTACAAAAAACAATAAAAAATAAATTTGAGTCACAATCGAAGGAGCTGTATTTGGTATCTATAATCAAATCACCTCACATTTTTTAGACTCTGAATCTAATTGTTTGGCTTTGTCATTTAAGAAGTAAACCAATAAATTTTGTTGTGATTAAAAATTTGAAACAGCGATTGTTTTAGTTTTTTAATGTAGTCCATATCCCAGCTTGGCTTGTGGCTCATGAACAGCATCTCAGCACAGCACAGCACAGCACAGCACAGCAGAGAGGGTGGCTGAAGTCTAGTGCTGTGATGCCATCTATTGGAGCGCTGGCTGCCTCTGGAACAGGACGAAGACAGAGAGGAGAGCCCCTTCAAAGCAGCAACCACACAGAGCCAGAGAGAGCCAGCAAAAAGCAGCTCCAAAGCCCTCGTCCCGTTCAAAAGAAAGGGGAATTTTGATCGTATATTGGGTCAATTGTAGCTGAGCAAATAAATGGTGAGTAAATAAAACTGATGTCATATTTTGATAGATTTGAGTTTAAATATAAATTTGTCAAATGTAAAGCAAAATTGGAAAGACAATGTTAATGTTATTGAAATAATTCTTTTTTTTTAAATAATTTTTTAAAATAAAATGTGGCCTGTTGTTGAATGAAGTTAATAGAATCAAATCAGTGACAAATAAATTGAAGAAGCAAGACTGGATGTGTGTAGAACTGAAACAGACAAATAAAACTGCAACTGAGTCTTTGAAAAAATAAAAAGATCAGTGTGATTTTTATTTTTTATTCTTATTCAAAGATTAGCAAATGCAAACTGAGCTTTTGTTTTGTGACGCCACAGGATTCTGGATTACAGGGGATAGAAAAAATAGATTTTACATCCTGGATATGAAAAAAAAAAAGAGCCAAGAACAGCAGCTGGCTACGGCTTTGTGAAGTCATGCTTTCAAATAGGAGAAGCTGCTGCATTAATTGTTGTATCTCTGCTCATGGTCCTCTTGCAAAATCTGCAGTAACAACTTAATAAAATGAAATGTATTGTCAATAATATTTAATGTCAATGCAAAACAGACATTTAGCATGGCATAAGTGGTAAAGCCCTTGAAACAGTCGTCACATCTTCATGAGACACAAAGTCTTCACTGAAACTCAAACTTGAAGCAGCTTTCAGACATACAAGACCCACACACCACTCAGTGCTTAGAGAAAAGACTGGAAAACATTAGGCCTATCTGTAACTAATTAATTTACAAATATGTCAGCAATTAAGCAAATAAATGAAAAAAAAAGTCTAAAAAGAATCAAAGTGAATGCAGATTGTTTTTCTGTCAATGTGTTCAGGAAGGAACCCCAACACTGACTCTCTGATGTCTGATAATAGGAAGGACAATATTGCTGATAGTACTGATACTGTTCAGTTCTCAAAAAGGATAAACCATCTTTGTTTTCATTTCATTTTATTTCATTCTCTCACTAATAATCCACCAATCTAGTGCTGCTGCTGATCTGTGACTCAGACATCAAAGCTTCTCTATTTTTAGGTGATGTGCAATATTCAGGTTGCAGATTGTTTACACTGGTTTGTATTTAACTGCACATACAGTACATTACCAGTACAAGAAAAAAAAATCTCAGAATATTTTGTGCGAGCGGTATAAATTTCCACAGAGCGCAGCATGGTTTGTATATTACAGATACCTCAGCACACAGGATCCCTTCTTTGGCTATAAGACCTCTCTCTTGTATGAGTGTGATTAAGTTCCTCTGTGTGCTGGAGATAATGAAAACGATCCTCTTGTTCTCTCTCTCTCGCTATCTTTCCTGTACGGTGTCTCTCTCTCTCGCTCCCTCGTCTCTTTATTCCCTTTGGTTTTACTGCAGGGGGCACTGATAGCACACTGCTGATACACACACAACACACAACGCACACATGGGCGCACAAACAAACAAATGCTCACATGAAATCAGACTTGAAGAAGCAAGCTGCAGATGGTACATGTATCAGAACAGTGAGCATAGAAATATAGAAAAATATCACGCAGATGTGATAATAAAAGCTTGATCTGCTACACGTCTCCTCCACACTATATCAGTCTGCTCCACCACTACCTGCATTCCCAGCAAAAACATGCCACAGAAAAATAACAACTAATCTACAATGTTTTATTTTGACATGAGCAGCATGTCATCACTAATAAAGCCTGGGGAGAGTGTGCAGTCAACACTGAGAACAAAGTCTCCGATATGAGAAATGTTAGCATCAAGATCTAAGATGTTCAGGCTGTAAGTGCAAAAACTTAATAAAGATGAAAAGGAACACATTTCTTACAAGGACAGGTAAGGGATATAGAGAGGAGAAGATGAACCAAGATCAATTAAGACTCATTAAAGGTTTGATGTATAGAAGCGGCTGATTTGACTTCACATCAACGAACATTAACCCTGCAAAGCTGCAAAGACAAAACAGGCTGTGTCACTGCGTTTCTGATCTCATTTGGTCTTGTTTCTAAACGGTGTTGATTGGATCTCCTTCTCAAAATGAGCTGCTTGTAAATGTTTTCACCCTGACGATCATTAATGTGACACTACTCTGTCTCTTGTGTATTACTGATGTTCTTTGTTGGATGAAAATCCTGAATAAAGTCCAAATATTTCATTACTTAGGCAAAGCGGCCATTCACTTCCCATCATCTTCAATTCCTGAGTTAAAAAGATTCACCAAGGACCAAAAGCCTGGACTTTTTCGTGGACCTCTGCAGTGAAAGTCTAGACTCCTATTCAAAGTAGTCACTTAATGAAAATATAAAATTGTTTTTTTTTTTTTGTCACAGTGTCCACAGAACAAGTGCCAAATTGAAGTATTTTGACAGTCCATAACAATATACTGTAGTGTTCCTATAACAATCATGATGTGTATCAGCTGGGAAAAAGGTCAAATTAGTCGCTTTTGAATAAGAAGATAACTATTAGCCAATTTGATGTGGACTATTTTGCCCTACATAAAACTAAACAACACAAGTTAGCAAAGTAATTTAAATGAGATACAAGAAGAAAAAGACTTATAAGACTAAAAAGACTGAGACATTACATCAGTAAAGGAGGACATTACACCATACAGAAAATGACAATTTTCCATCCATAAAAGACAGAAGAAGGCCTTTCTCTTTCAAATAGCGTGAATAGCATGGCTTCAACACAAAATGCCTCCTGTGGCTATTCATTTGTTTGCCTGGTGCAGGTGTGGTTATTTACAGAGGTTATAGTGTTGTCCTTGTATGCCTGGATGGAGCTGCCTTGTGTTCAGCACCATGGACAGAGTCTAACAGGGCTGTTGGCCTTTGGTAGTGTCTTTACATGACACAGGTTTAAGTATATGTAAACCATGTTCTTCTGCATTATGTAAATGTATTGTAACTCTCAAAAGACATCTAAGAACCAGCATTGCCGGGTTCCAGACACTGAGTAAAATTATGTGAATCGTATGCTATGTCTTTCACAGTCAGCAGGTCTCAAAGCAACTGCATACCTACGACAGATGTTGGTCCGATGTTGTCCTCACCACCATCATCAAAACACCAAATGTGGAAATGCATTTTGGAAGAATGGTGGTCAATCCCTGTAGAAAAAGTTCACTTAACTCCAGCATCTTAAAACTGTTCTTGTCGCTCGTTTAGCCTAAATACAAAAATAAAAAATAAAACTAAGTCCTTTTACTGTCACCAATGTGAATGGTGTATTTATATGATATATGCATTTTGTCTTTTTCATGTGAATGTGAATCTGCTGTATAAATGTCATCCTGTGATTTTAAATTGAATGTTAAGTGGTTGAATGTAATCCTGTACAGGCGAACAGTGCCTCTAGCCTGTCCCCTGTGGCTTAAATGGCCTCCGACCACCATTGTCATTGACGGAGAAATTAAAGAGCTGTACAGCTGTACAGTATATCTATTCATGTATCTGTTCCTATGGGCAGCAATCAAGTCAACCTGTGTGCATACACGTTGGGTTTTTTTTTTTTTTCACAACACTCGCCTGTGGTATCCCAGCTCAAGGCTAAACACTGAATAGCACACATGAGGCTTCATCGTCAAGCGCCACAGCTAGCCAATAGCAACACAACTCCAGTGACCTTGTCTGAAAGGCCACCACACACTCTGAGGCCCCCCTCAAAAATGTCCCCCATCCCCATCAAGTGTGCCTTATAATCTGCTTCTCTGAAAGGACCTGCTACACTGGCAACATCATTTTGGGAGATAATGAAAAGGGAAATGTTGCTTTCAGTGTTAGTGTGGCTCTATCAAATGAGACAGAAAACATACTGATGATACTCCTTTTGGTCATTAGTTTTTGCAGAATTGCTAAAACGAAATGAATGTGTATGTGAATCTGACTGGAGTTTAATGATTCCTACAAACTATGCTCCTATAAAAATAGGGTTTTTATGAGCAGTTGCAGGTTGTTGTTTTTTTGTCAGTGCAGCGTTGTTGGGTGTTCCTGTACACACAGGAGGAAACTAAAGTTCAGTTAAAGTGTGGTTGCTTTAGCACAACTAACACCACTGGCTAAGATTAAACATTGTGGATATGGTTAAACAATAAAGATGAGATGTAAACCAGCAACATTTAAAGATGAACTTTTTAATTCCAATTTCAATGTTTGTCTCTAAAAAGATCATTTCTAAACTCCAAGGTCAGGGGGCTGAACAGAAGGATTTAAATAACACACTGCAATGCCAGATGTGTGGCTGCTGAATGATTTTCGTTAATCAGTTATAGCTCTACACACTACAGTGTTTCATGTGGCTGAGATGGAGAAACCTATGCAATAACTTAAACCTAAGGATACTTAAAACCTTCTCTACTCTTTACTTTGTGTACTTTAATGTCTTAACTTACATATATGTGGCACTTCTTTTATTTCAATATGGTTTTATTCATGTGAAGGTTTTATTAGGATGCAGTGCTAAATGTTGTCTTGTCTGTCTTTTACTACAAGCAAAGTTAGCTCAACTCCTTCTATGGAAGGTGCTTTCTCATTTTTTATCTCACTTTGGAGCTGATGTAGTAAACAACTTATGTGCTAATGTCCATTCAGTGGGATATTTCATTACCTCTCATTTGACAAAAAGACATAAAAAGTTCCTAAAACATGCCAAAGAGCGTACTAAACAAAACTTAGTTCACTGATGTACCTTTGCATCACTGCACCACAATTTTTCTCTTCAGACCTCATTTAATCTTACAGCTGTCCACCTCTGGGTATCGAGCCAGTGTTTGAAACCCACTTATGTACTGTATGAGGGCGACGGCCGTGGACTGCGAGGCCACTGGGTCTATCTGATAATTGACTGTCAAATAAAGGGCTGTTCCTCTCTGGAGTCCTCTCTGACACCCACATCAATCTGTCTTCACTTAGAGAAGGCCTAGCCCAGCCCCCTCCCTCCACCCTACCATTCATGCATCCATCCACCACTTCATCCCTCGCACCCCTCCCTCTTTCCTCTACACCCAATTATCCATCCATCTATCTATCTATTGGCCCTGACCATTTATCCCTCTCTCTCCCTCTCTCCCTCCTTCGCTCTATCCCATCAACACCACTTCTCTTGACGTGCTAACAGCTGTTTGACAGTAATGGCTCTAAAAGCAGAGCAGGGTACCAGTCGATGTGTGTGTGTATGTGTGTGTGTGCGTGCGTGTGTGCGTGCAGCTGTGTGTGTCTTTGCATGTGTGTGTATGAGACAGCCGAGAGGCCTTGAGGCCTGAAGAGGCTTGCACACACTGCCACAGACGACTGACGGCTCGCAGACACATGCAGACACCTGCACGCTCCCACACAAATGCGCACACACGTTCCAATCAATATTAGGTGTAGGTCTATTGAACCCCACAGCTGACATGTCATTGCAAGTACTATTTCTTAGCTGAAATTATGAAAAATGTACTCTCATATAAAAGGCAAGAAAACCTATTTATTGCACTATCAATATGTTTCACTGCAATTGCACTCAGATGAAGGACTAGAGCTGAAAAACTGAAATGCAGGAAACCCATGTGTGTGTGTGTCTGTAGAAATAGTTTTTGGTCAGTAAATGATTGTTTTGTACGCAGTCACATGTCTCTCTTAGCAGTTATGAATCAATAATGTTGCACACCCAGACCAACACTTAAATCAGAAACCCTTCATTAGCAGCAAAAATAGCAACAGTAATAGCAGTAAAAAATTCAGAAATTCTTTGTGATATTAAATTATGTTTACATCACTTTATGCATGCATGTGTGTGCCTGCATTCTTGCATGTGCGTGTGTGTGTGCATGTTCACCTCCAGTCATTTGTCCCTCCCCTCCCCAGGCTGCGTATTGTGATGCTGTCAGCTTGCTGTTTGATGGATGGCAGACGATTACAAGAAGCCTCATCCTCTGGCTCATCATCTGCACCATTAGTTATAGATCCACACACACATACGTCATACACACACTGACTTCTGCTGCTGCCTATCCAGCCGGCATCTTTACCACAGCACCCACACAAAGACAAAGTGATGCGTTTGTTTGACTTCTGTGTACCTTCATTCATCATTCACTTTCTTTGTGTCTTTTGGTCAGTGATGACCTTTGCCTGCTCTTCATTTAAATTCCACACACTCAGCTAATCAATCACACACTATTAATCTATTCTCTGTCCTCCTTAAACTCAAATCACATTTTAATTGTTCTTTGAAGTGTTACAATGGTTTCAGATCCATAAAGAAGAAACAGCTATAACAGAAAACAAGAAAACCAACTTTACAACGAGATGTAAAGTACAAAATTAAAAATATAAAAATATAAAATAGAGTACAATGGCAAAGGTAGAAAAAAAAATGTAAAACATAAATATGCTGTAGAACGTAATCCTCCTCTCCTGTCCTGTCCTCCTCTTTTCTCCATTTTCCATCCACTTCACCACTCTCTCAGATTAAATATGTGCCCATTATGGGTAATCCACTATCCACATTGTTGTTTGAGTGTCGAGCACTCTGCATCCCAGAATGTGATTTCAATAACACACAACAATAAACTATGAAAGAGAGAGAACATGAGAGACAGTGTCATTGTGCATGCATATGTGTGTGTGTGTGTATGTGTGTGTGTGTGTGTGTGTGTGTGTATGTGTGTGTATGTGTGTGTGTGTGTGTGTGTGTTTAAACAAGAGCAAATGAGAGATGCAACACCTTCCTTCCTACTGACCAAAACTTCACTATGATTTCATTTCAGATACCAGGCCTCTAGCCAAAGCCAAGATGGCGGAGGAAAGCACAAGCAAATACACTAATAAAAAAATGATCTGAGAGTAGAGAGACAGACCAGTAGCAGAACACAGTAGTCAGCAGAACACCGCATGACGACAAAGACATGTATTTTCATATCTAAATTTCATAAACACAACTTGGAAATTAAGCATAGCCTTATTTGCAATATGCACATGTGAACAAGAGAATAAGGAGATTCTAAAACTTTTATTTTTAGCTGATTCTTATGATTCACTTGCAAAATGATATGTCATGCATTTATGTTTACTTCTGATCTATTTTTTAAACACAAAATCTTTCAGAAAATTTCACAATAGATTGAGACTCGATGTCTTGAAAGAGCCTGTTTATACATCTACTTTGTTAAGAAAAGGTTGACAACCAAACAGAAAATTAAAAGCACTGTTAATATAAAGGAAAAATGTAGACAGAGTTTGTTGTGTTAAAATAAACTCATTTGGCACAGAAGACAGAGGACATTCTGGTCTAGGTCAGGTCATATAAATAGATAATGTTGAACAGAATGCAACTGCAGTGTCACAGTAATGTTAAGAGCTTTAAAGCTAATTTTAATGGAGCTAAAACCATCAATAGAGGCTGGATAATGTGTTTGTGAGAGTCAATGCTGAGTGATAACAGGTGTTTTTCCCCATTTTAGTATTGCTCTTTTGCAAATGTCTGTCCATAAGTGCAACTCGTATGAGATACTCAAAATAAAAATAAAAACCAATGTGAATTCTAAAAAAAAAAGAGAGAGAGAGAGAGAGAGAGAAAGAAATGGTATCCGAGCAGTAGATCAGAATTTCACATTAAAACCTGCACATTGTTAGCAAAGAGTTGCTAATTAACACATCCAGCAGTTACAGTGAATGCAAGTCCAGTATTAAGTCTCATTTATGGTTTCTACCAACCCCTGAGGACAATATCTGGCTCTTTTGCTGCAGTCCATAGTGGTGGAGTGAAGCAAATCAGTAAAATTGTGGTCGAACAGCTAAACAATGAGCTAAACTCACTATAAAAGCAGCAAAACATTGATTATAGCTTCTGTTAGCTAGACCAGAAGCAGAATCAATTTTATTGGCCGAGTACGAGTACACATACAGGAAATTTGAATCTTGTCATTTCTTAATCATGCTGTTGCAAATTTCAGGATGCTAGACCGAAATTTTACAAAATAACAAGTTTTCTCATGGAATATGCAATAGTAGTATCATTGTGAAAGCATGGAGATGAAAAATAATTACAACCCTCTTAATTACAAATTTTATAAATGACCAGCACAAATACTACTAACACAACAATGCTCAGTATCTCAGTAGCAGAAAAGTTAATGCACGTTTTGTTCAGGTATACCCACTAGGCGATTTGAGGGGGGGTTGCTGCTCCCCGGGTATCAAAATGACCAAATTGCATCCCCAATGTTAACCTGCCATCTCCCCTCTCTGTCCCCTAGTAGCAGAGGGAGTGCAGGGGCAGAGGATTTGTTTAGTTCAATATGTTAGTCTAGTCTGCCTGACTCATATTGATCCTTTCATGACTCTGAAATATCAGTAGCCTAACTGTGCTGTGTATTGATAAATCCATGGGGCTGTCCGTGGTGCTGAAGTAGCAGACGCATTTGTAATTGCGCCTTTTTCTCTCAGTCCCAAGATCAAAGTGACAAGTAGCAATGTTAGAGAGAGAAAGAGACAGAGGATCATTGTTGCGGTACACTGCTGCCTGTAGTATTCCTATAATATACCTATAATATTTTTATGTTCATTCAGTAGAAAGTTAAGAATTCAAAAATTAACAAATCACTTATTAACAAACAGGATTAACAAAAAGGTTTCTCAGTTAATAAAAAAATAAGACAAGGTTTGTCTTCATTCGATCTGATCGATTCTGATCCACAACTTGCATCCTGAGTCATGTGATCAGTCTCGTGCTTCAAATCCCTGCTGACATTTTCAGAAAACCATGATCTTTCCTCAACCTCAATCAAGAGTTGTACATGTCTTAATACAACAATAAGAGGTTTAATAATGCTTTAGTCACTAAAAGTAGATGAAATGCGCTGTCAATAAACATTTTGCTGATATGTTCAGTATCAATATTTCACCAGATACATTGAGTTAAAAAGCTTCCTCATGAAGTTGTTAGGAACATGAGCAAGGAAGCATTACATTTCATTTGCTGTAGCAAAGTAGTCGGAAAATCAACAGAACTTCTGGCAGGCATGTTGTAAACAACAAAAAAATGCAAAAGGACAATAAAGAAGATATAGGAATATATGCCTAAAGGTCTGTTCAGTTCTTTATAGAACTGAGTGGCCTTTCATTAAAAAATCATACTGTATAAAAAAAAGAAATTGCATCTCTGAAGATGTTACGATTGAAACAACTGAAAGTTCAATTTGTCATTAACGCAATTGAGAGACCTCTGTCAAGTCTTCTACTATGGTAGATGTAGTTCTATAATTTAAAGATGTGGCAGATTTGAGATCAAAATAACAAATTTCAACAGTCCCTAAGGGAATAAATCTTCTCCTTTAGTACTCCTAACTTTAATCTTAGCCTCACCTCTCACCTCTCCTCCTTATCAGCACGAGACAACTGCCGATTTCTGATCAACACCTGGAGCTGAGAGCTGCCCTACAGTATCTTTCCAGGAGGTTTAACAGCTCGACTGTCCCTTGTTCCTCTCCGTCCACTAATGCAGCTCTTAACACTCATCACCTCTCGCTATAACCCTCATTAGCTTATCAGGACAAGACAAAAGGGAATATTAACACCACCTAGCCCGCTCAGGGGCCAAGCTGTGGTGTCACATCTAGATAGCAGATGTGTGAGTCTCCCCATCCTCGTCCACTGATACAACTCTGTAAGCCTCTCATTGCCTTATCATCTTAAGACAATACCCCTCTGATTCCCAGCCTTCTACAAGAGACTCGGCATATTTACTGAGATATTCACCGGTCATCCATTACACATGGCACCTGAGACTCAAATACAAGACCACCAAACTCCACCTTAACCCCCCTGTATCCTCATTACCTTATCTTGGAAAGACAAGGCAGAGCAGAGGCAGTTTTAGTTAGCTTAAGGTCTGACTGATTGACTTTGCTAGCTTTTGGATTAACTGTGCGGCGAACGCAGCCAAGGTGAGGGCTGTCTTAATGCAGCAGCTTTGGTGCAGAAAGCTGCCTAATTTCAGCTTCTATCGCTTCTAGCAGGGCTTCAGGGGGCTTCCTGAGAGCCACGGTGAGCAGCAGCTAAGACAAAGTAGCGTGAGGTTAATCCTGGCAGTGGAGAAGTCAGAAGGTATTAGCGAACATTTAAATGAAGGGACGAGCACACACCTGTTTAAAACCTCAGTGTGGGTGGACATATATTATTTCTACTGTGGTTATTCAAAGACGAATACGCAAACAGAGACAAAAATGAGTAGCAAAGTAACTGCGCAGTGCACTTTTGCTTGACTTAAATCAGGATATATGGGTGGGACATATGGGAATATGACAGTCAAGAAATTTGGCTTTGAAGGAAAAAACAACTTCAACAGAAACAGGCTCTGCCAAAGTCACAGTGGAATTTCATTCTGATGGTGCTTTGCCTCTACATTACAGCATGCTATGCATAATGTCCAACTCAAATTGTATATGTATTTTCTCTGGATTTTAAGGCAATCTACCAGTGTGCTTCTCTTGTGTTGTCTCTCTTGAGAAACTCCTACAATTCTCACAGAAAATTTAATGAAAGAACTATTTCCCAAGTTCCCAGATTGGATTGTTAACCTTTATTCACACTGCCTGCAGCCTGCCAACTCAAAGATCTCTATTTAACTTCATATGAAAATTACAGGAAGCAGACAGAAAGAGAGCTCTAATAAAATCAATAAAACAAAATAAATATTCTTAATGTATTTGACTGAATGGTACAAAAAAAAACCCTCCTACAGAGTCCAATCCAAATACAATTTAAACTCACACTCTAACTAACAAACATACAAAAAGAAAATTGTTCTTCTTGTCTACTTTGTCAAACTGTTTCTGCATTTAATCTATCATCTAGTATGGAATGGGTCTGAACTGATACAGGTTGAACAAATTGATCAAATGACCAATATATAGAAAATGTCAATGAGTTCTGCCAAATTACGTCCTTAACAAACCAAACAAAGGAAGAAAGGGGTGTTTCAGTTTGGAAACAGACTTTTAGACAAAAATCTGAAGACGATACTGTGTGCTAATTTTAACATACACTGGTTTAAAACTGCTTTCTAATTTATCAGCATTAGTAGGATGCAATGCTCCATGTAAAAACACATATTCACATATCTGCACACCATCAGCATGCACAATCAAACACTGTCCATCTTCCATGTTTTTTATCAACATATTATACATTGTATATTTTAAAACTTTGCGCACACAGCTCTCCACTGCTCCCACAAACACACTCACACAGACACTCGTCATGTGTAGTGAGCAGGGGAATCATGGGAGTTCATAGGTTAAGTACAGAAGCTGTCCAAATCAGTAGGTCAGCTGGCAGACAGAGGAAATGACGGGCTTAATGACTGGCTGCTGCTGCTAATGACTGGCTATGCACAGCTAGCTGGGTTGAAGAGGAGTCTGACACACACATGCACACACACACACACTCATACATATGCAGGTGCATGCTCACACACACTCGCAGATTACAGCTGAAATCAGCCCTTAACCTCTCCTGTTCGATGAGCTGTAATTGGTGGTGAGACCCGACCATCCAGTCCTGAGCGGTGGAGGCCCCGCTCACTACTTTAACAGTCCATTAACGGTTATTAGAGGGTCCTTAGGGAGCTGTACGGGTCACAACACACTGCTAACCTAGCAGAGATTAATAACCCGTGAGATTTAATAGAGAAGATGCTGCTATGGTTGAATTCAAAATGATTTGTGACACTGAAGGGGGTTAAAGGATGACAAGAATATTTATTTTATTTATTTATTTTGATATTTCCAGTCATGTTTGATATTAACTGATACCACAGCTGGATGAATGTCTTTTTGATCAATTTGTTCTATTGCTGCTATACAGTCAAATAGCAGAAAAACTGCACATTTTTTTCAAATAATCAATTGTTGGTTAGGAGTTATGTAGGAGCACAAGAGAGGACATCAATATCCTGTTAGGAAAAAAAACTCCTCATGTATTCAAGACTTTTATTGCATCTTTCTGATGTATAAGTAAAATGGTCTGTTGATCTTACGTAGAAATGTACGTTATGAAAATACTGTCTTATGTAGATCAAAGTCAGAAATCTGTGAGTGCAGTGTTTCATTCAGGTACACTACCATTAGCGACATAAACAAGCTGATTATTTGTCTCCCTGAAAATAAAAGTGTAATGTGCATTTGGGCTGTGAACTTGTATATGCATCATGCAACAAATAACGTGACTACTTATTAAACAGCAGGTCCGACTGGCCAATCAGAGTTTGCCAGTGAGTGATAATCACAGTCAAGAACATCAGAGCTAGGTGGCCCAATTTACTCACTACACAAAAAGTTTAGTATGTGGGAACCGATTTTTTAGCCATTTTAGGCAAAATAGTGAAATATCAATATTAATTCATAGTTTTTACTAAAAAGTTATAGCATTTAAGCATAGTGCTGAATTTGGACACAAGATATAAGACTTAAGATTCTCATTTTTTGAAAATGTATTGAATGCAAAGGACCATGTAATGCATACCTCAAAAATGTTAAGTTGGCAAAGTTTTTAATGCTTAACTAAAAATACAAATGTTTTGTGTAAAATAGGGTTGAAATACTGTGGTATGTGAGTGTATGTAATTTTAAGATACCAGAAAGTGAAAAGCCAGTGTATTGCTGTATTGCTCTCTCTCTTTCTCTCTCTCTCTCACACACACACACTTGCACACACACGCACACACACACACACCTGTGCTGGGGAACGAGGGGTTGAGCGGTTTGTTGGTAACAATCAGAGCAGCGATGCATGCCGTGTGACTAAGTGACTGTAACTCTCCAGACAGGCTGGGACTCTGCCTGTTAGTGTGTGGCAACACCAAGATAGCTTATTACCCATTCTGTTCCAATTGGATTTTAACCAGCGTATTTGTTCCAGTGCAAATTCTGACATTTTAATATGCCAACAGAGAAATCAGCTCATTTCAATGTGGCTTGCTTGTTTATTGTTCCCTGAAGAACAAACAGGGGGATGGGGAAAAGTGTGAAACTTTGCTGATACGGTGGCTGCGTGCAGTCTCAGGTAAAGTGAGATCTTATTAATATCACATAGAATGCTCTTCAACCTATTTGTCCCCAAAGGCCGAAGTTAATAAATGGTCATAACGTATTTTTAAAAAATGAGAAACTCGCTGAAATTAAATGTCTTCCATATTATTGTTTTTTTCTCAATACATATGTGTGCATATCTTTGATATGTAACTTGTTATGAGTTCATAGATACTACAAACTTGATTTTGCTTCTTGTTGTTTCTGAGATAAAGCCATTTTCTTAATATTTTTAGCTTTGGACACATGGGACTACTGAAGGATAGTGGTGATGAGGAATTTGGGAAAATACACAATTTATCAGGAAGAACAGCTGGATACAGTGAAACAAAAGCGAGAATGTCAATGAGGACAACACATTCACTTCTGACCATGACCACTCAGACTGATGGTATATAGTATTATGTAGTATGTAGCTGGATGTAGGACTGTGGCACATTAATGAGGTTAAATGATGAATTTCCATATCAATGCATAATAATTTGTTGCTCTCAAACATATACATCTGCTGGTGCCCCAAAAGATGCCAACAAGTGAACCAGTCATGACCTACCAAGGTGTCAAGACTGAAAATTCATTTGGACTCAAGGACAGCAAACATCAAATGAGAATCCTGAACCATAGTTTGAAAAGTTCTTTGATGATGATGTTATTCAGTAACTCTGCGAGCAAAGCCAGTTGTATGCATCGTACAAGGACAAGTTAACAGCTCAAGTCACAGAATGTATGTGATACATATTAACCCACTCAGGAATGCAGTGCATTTTAAATGAAGTTTGTCTAAATCTAATCTCAGAAAAGAAAGACTCGAACTTTAATACAAGCAGAAACAATAAACAGAATTGCTTCTTTAAAATGCCCTGAAATCCAATGGGAATAATGGAGAATGATTCCTCAAGTTTCACATTCTGTATGTTCAACATGTAAACAGGAGGCCCTTGCGTTTGTATACTGAAAACAATAAAAACCCAAATACTATATCAATGGAACTCTCTGCAACTTTTGAAAAAAACAAAAACAAAAAACAAACAGTAGCACCCATGTGTCGAAAAACTATAGTATGATAAGAAAAACTCACTTTCTTAGTCAAACAGTTTGACCACTTTTGAAAATGTTTGGCTAATCAAGTCCAAAGAACAATTCCATCAAAAGAAATTCAAAATTTCAGTTACAGGCACAAATGGTTAATACAGTTTTCACTGTCATACGGGTCAAAGAATGACAAAAACTAGTATTGGCAATCGGTCCTGAAGTATTTAGAATCATTATGATATTTAGATCCATACTTGCCAGCTGCATATGTTAATAAGAAAAACTAATATAATTAATCAATTACCTGGAACCATTTAAGTGTCAAAAGAATAATGGGTGGAGTAACCAAATAAAATAATTTGTTTGTCAAAGTTTTTGCCAAACAAAAGCCCCTTATGAACTTGATGAGCTTCTTGGCTACTGTAACAGCAGTGACAGTTTGCTACCAGACACATGGCACTGAGTCCATAAAAACTAGACTAAACTATACAAACAGCCTCCTGCCTGAACAATTCACTGCTGCACCAGTCTCAAGTGTAACTAATGTTTTACTCGACATAGGGAAAGAAAAAAAATATATAGAGAACTTTGTAAGTGATATTAAGACATTTTAATACCCTCTAAGGCTTATTTGACAATGAAGGAGCTTCTTGTAATACTTCTATATTACACCATAGCCAGAGGTGTCTGTTAAAAACATCTCAAATGGAATTTCGGTCAACAGTTCTTGGTGATAATACAGTCAGATGTCTTGATATAAAAGGGGTGAGGTGAGGAAGACAATAACACAAAGCAGAGCGATGTTTTCTCCACTCTGTCTGTTTTGTGTTCGACAACAAGCATCTCTCAGCATCAAGATTATTTCATGGCCATGCAAAGAGAGCTGTGTTCAAATTATAATCCATCTTTAAGTTATGCTTGTAGTTAGTTTAACTGATGATTAAGTAAGTTTTGGTTAAAATTATCACATGGTTATGTCAAGCAGAAAAAGTCTTGCTATTTGTCAGCCACAGTTTAATATTACTTGCATA
Organism: Centropyge bicolor; assembly: GCA_037975185.1. Classification (NCBI taxonomy): domain Eukaryota; kingdom Metazoa; phylum Chordata; class Actinopteri; family Pomacanthidae; genus Centropyge; species Centropyge bicolor. The sequence continues at coordinate 568,725 of JBBMOC010000054.1, forward strand.
TTACTGCTGGAGGAAGGTTGTTGCATCATGTCTGAAATCCCCTCCTTGTTCACTGCTCCTCATATAATAGACACTGAATTGGGATATTTATGAGTCAGTGTCACTTTGGTGTGTCATCACTGACCCGGGAAGTGTGACAGCTGGGCACATTTGGGGGATTATTAGCAAAAAAGTAGCATACATGCCATGGACAGTACTGTACTTCTTTGCTCCACTGTGGTCATTTTTGAGGGGAATACACGAAGCATGTACTTCACCTTTAGTATTGAGACATATAAAGATGGGGAGAGTAGAGCAAATGTAGTGCACTGGGCAGCAGGGAGGGAGTGACTTCAGTTGACCAGAACAACATACAAACACTGTAGTGATGACATCATCATCTAAAGACAAATCCTGGAGCTACTCCACATATAAATAATGGAATAATAAAGAAACAGCCTGAAAAGTATGCAGTGGTGGAAGAAGTACTCAGATCTTTAACTGACATAAAATTAGTTTTCACATTGGAGAAATATTTTGTTTAAGTAAAATTCCTGCATTCAAAATTCTTCTTAAGTGAAAATACAAATGTATTCCCATAAAAACAGACTGACATAAACAAAAAGCAATTTTGCAACATGGCTTATTTCAGAATAATGTATTATATTATTAGATTACATTATTATTGATGCATTAATGTGTACAGCACTCTAATTTTACAGCTGGTAAAGTCGGGGCAAACTTTTAATGACTTTGTATACTGCTGGGTAGCTTCCCAGAGAATCAATATAATCTTGTTATATATTAACCTATAAAAGCACATAATCATTTATTTGTTGATTTTATATTTTTACTCTGAATTTGTACGTAAATAATAGCTTAAGGTATCAAATTGCTGTAGTGGAGCAAAAAGTACAATATTTGCCTCTGAGTTTTAGTGGAATAGAAGTATAGCAGAATAGAATAGCAAAAAATGGTAATACTAGAGTACAAGTATGTCAAAACTGTACTTTAGTACCATGCTTGAGTAAATGTAGGTAGATAGTTTTAACCACTGAAAGTAAGACAGTAACCTTGGTGATTTTACTGAGAAATGGACTCATTTCTTGATTCTCATTTTCTAATCCTACATTCACAATAAAGGTTATTTTGATGAAACATCTAAAATAATATAAACCCTCTATATGCCCCCACTTCACTGTCAACAGAAATGTTCATCGACCCCAACACAAGGTGCCTGCTAACAGGACTTACTGTGAATTAAAATAACTGTAGCTGCATAGAAAATGTGTTTGAGTGTCCTCATACTGTCGATATCTCACTAGTTATGGTATTTGATAAGATTTTGAAAAATATATGGATAAATACTCTGCCAAACAGAAAAGTGGATTCAGATATCAGATCAACTTCCTGTGAAATGTGAATGTGAAACTGTGAAATATATTGCTACAGACTTTTACTGTAGTGTGAATTCTGGGCCGCAAACCAAGCAACAACTGTGTAAAATGAAGGGAAAACATCTCAAGCTACACTACTATAGTTTTCACTTCTACTATATTATAATGTTGTTTTATGTTCCTGAATTTGCCAGTAACTCCATCTCCTCACAGTTGGGCTTTAGCAACTTCCATTTGACAACTTTTCAGATACTTCTCACATCATTTTGACTTCTTTGACAAGCTGTAGAACCACACGGCAAAGTAAGAACTGAACTGTAATTGCATTGTGTTTCATCATGGCTGCATGTGGCACAACGAGCCACAAGGCGTTTGTTTTCATCGACTGCATTACACTAGAATAGAAAATATCTCAGTAACAATCCAATCAGCTCTGCATTATGCTGGCAGCCATCAGTGACAACTTACTGAAGACGACTTAAGAAATACTGATACATTAATGACATGGCACAGCGACACCACTAACATGAGGCAATTTTTTGCCATGTTCAAATTAAATTCATTCCCTTGACTGTACATCTGTGGGAAAAATCAAGCATGACAACCTAAAAAACATCAATTCTCCTGTTGCACTAAAGTCTCTGAATTTAAGAAAAACAGAATAGGAAATAAAGAAAGAGGTATAAAGAGCTTTTCTTGCAGTGCAGGAATAGTTTTTAAGTTAAACACTACCAAGTGAGAAAAGCATCAACTATGAACACACACCTATACATGCATGTATATAAAACAAACTAAATTTGGATTACATGAATTCACAAAGACAAGACTACAGGGAGCAACCCTGCGATAATTCAGGCACTTCAGATGGCACATGAGATATACATTAAGTGAGGAGGAGAGAGGCAATGGCTGACGCACACATACAAATACAGTGAGCAAAGGGTGAGCAAGACAGACAGATAGTGAGAAAAAGATAGAGACAAAGATGTAAGAATGAAAGAAGGAAACAATACATATCTGTAATATCTGTCATATTAATTGTCATAACTCACCAGTCCGCAAGAAGAGACTTCAGGTAACAGCCCATTCACTGAACCAGGAACTAATCTGTAGGCCAGAGAAAGCAGACATTTAAATGCACTTTAATGACGAGCTCTTATGAAAAATGTAATAATTTGAATTTTAAGAAGGACTGCCACTAATGACAAATAAACTGTCAGTTTAGACAGCCAAGCAAATAGCCAATTCTCATTGCTTTGACTACATCTCAGGTGAGCTGGGCAAATGCAGGCAAACCTGCTTGTGTGGGCATCATGCAGCATCTGTTTATCGTGTTTTTTTCCCTCTTTTTCTCTGAGTCAACAAGTTAGTCAACAAGTTCAGTTTGCAGAAATAGAAATGTACTGTTGTTCCAATTGGTCTGACCTGTAATAATCCGCGACAGCAGCCGGCCCAGGTGTCACTCAGGTAATAATCCAGAAGATCCATGCAGGTAAACGCTGAGTGTCCTCCAGCAGTCAGGTGTTCCACTCCGAGACATCCAAGCAGAGGAGCAGAGGATGAAAACAGTCAGCTGAAATCCTCTTCCTGCCCCTCGTAATCCTTCAGCACAATGATCCCTGGAGGATGTTTCATCTCCTCCTCTGCATCTTCATCTCTACTCCGGACTCCTCTACGGAGGTGTTGCACCTCTGAATGGAGGGCTGGCCACACGCACCTGCAGGGGGACAACAGGTAAGAGGAGATCAGCAGCCTTCAGTGCCGGTAAAACCATTCTTTCATCCCTCTTCTCTCCTCAGCATCGACAACTCTGTCTGTTCCTCGGAGTGTCTCTGCCAAGAGTAGCCGGGCACAGCCGTCCTGTTTTGCCGCTCTTTGCCAAACACACAAACACGCACACATACACGCACATACACAGAGGAGAGTGTTGTGTTTTTTCTCTTTTTTTTTTCAGCAGCCGAGCTAACCCTGAGCCGGGGCCCAGTCTGCCTTTGAGATGCTCTCTAGCCCACAAACACAAGACGGCTTTCATTATCTTGCCCGTCGCAGCGCAAGGCCTAGCTTCTAAAAGCTACTGATTTCTTTCTTCCCTTAGCCCCCTGCACAAAGGGAGGGCATTTTGTAAATTACTTGCTCGTTTCAGACCAACAAAAGGTACTTTCATTGAACCCTCCTCCCCCCCCACTGCTCTCTCTCTATCCTCCCGCCATTTGATTTTGCTCAAATTTGATTACAAGGCTTGAAAAAGGAGGGGAAGAAAAGAGAAGAGGAAATAAGAAAGCCCCACAGATGGCGTGTTCATTCAGTGCTGTGAATGGCTTTATATGGGCTGCCTTTATACATGTGGCAATCCAAAGACGCTCCAGCCGCTCCGCTAAAAAAAGAACTTGACAAAATTATTGGTTTGGCGGCTTTCTTACACGACTGACACGGGGAACTCTGAGAAAGAAAAGCCTGCCTTCTCTTTCTCTTTCTTTCGTTCTCCTTGTCTCTGCACCTCACATTCTCTCTGGGTCGTACACCTTAATCAAAACACACTAAATGAGGTATTTGATTGTGAAAGAAACTGTGTTTGCCTGCATGTGTATGTGTGTTGTCATATTAATAACCACCTGCCCTAGCCCTACATGAGGCCACATTCCAAGACAACAAAGTCGCATATTCAGCAGAATAGACAGGAAGGAAATTATTAAAATGAGACACACTCTGACCACTAGATTTGATAATATACCCACACACACACACACATCTCAACTCAAACAGCTCAGACTGAACTCAAAAAACATTAGCCAACACAAAGCGCAGAGCGTTCTGTTCTCTCACAGGCTATAATCCTGTTTCCACAATGGACCACTCACTCTGCACTTGTTTTCCTCAGGAGGATAATTATAGGTCTGTAGTCACACATACACATGCACACGCACACGCACACACACACACACACACAGCTTTAGAGCTCTCTTGCCTTCTCACTAACACACACATTTGCAGCAGAGGACTAGCCAGTGCAAACTGAACTGTGACTTGTTATGCCATTACCATATCATCACACACTACAGAATGTAGGATGAAGTCCTGGCATGGCAACTCTGGGTCAGAGAGACTAATGGACAGGAGTCAGTTAAATCCTGGAGCCGCTGACCAGCCATCAGAGTCCAGGTCGCAGGTTGCATCATTCCATCAGTGTGATAAAACGCTAACCATCACTGAGTTCAGTCGGCCGAAACAACTGGACATCCTTCACGCGCAGAAATTCACTCTGCAGCCTTGTCTTTGTTTTTTCCTCTTTCTGATGTAAAGAGGATCTGAGTCACACACTGAGCAGCGACTGAACTGTACTCACTCTCAGGAATGAACAACTGGGACGATGCCAACAAACCACTTGCAAACCATTTACAGTGAGTAAAAGAACAGGATTCTAAAGACCTGGTCCAATGAAAATCAAGTTTTCAATCTTGTTAACATGTCAATGGGATGTTTTTATATGCCACAAGACATATAAGGAGTAAAATAAGCAGCATTTCCACCTTGGAATTACACTGAACCAATAAGAGTCAGATATATAATAAGAGACATATCATGATAACATCTTCAAGGCGAAGTTTCAAGTTATCTATTACCATCATGTTTCTAAAGTTGTAGATAGACACTTCCTTGGAATCAGTTTCCGGTTCGAACATGTATGGCTGAATTCCTCCTATATTGCCACATGACTTTGTTTAGCATATAGTATCCAGCAAAACAGAAAGCAAGCAGAGGTTTGTGTGTACGATGAGCAGAGTCAAAGAAGAGCAGGTACGCTCGAGCTGCAGGCGAGCGACAAATGGGTGGGTGGAGACTGAAACAGAGACTATTTGCTTATTCATAGATCGGCAAAAATGAAAGATCTAAGACATGAAGGGATTTTTCAAGTATCTGTGATGCTAACATGCTAACAATGACATGCTGATGTTAAGCAGGTGTCATTTTTCACTTGATCAACTTCTTAGTTTTACATTTGCAAATTAGCATAAAAATGAAGTACTGCTGAATTTTTAATTGTCAATATTTGTCATTTAGTTAATTGAGCTGGTGGTGGCACCTGAGGAAAACCTCGATCCTGATGGGAACATAAATGTGTGTACCAAATTTCATGAAAATTCATCCAGTAGGATTTATGGTCTCGAGAACAGCAATCAATCTCCCATCAATCTAACAGTTCAGAAGATATTTCAGTATGGACCAAAGTGGTGGACTGAAAAACACACAGACCAATCGACTCTGCAATCCATAGAGCATTATTAATTGTGTGTTCAGACTTGGGTGAACAGTTTTCCCAATTTTGAAGTAACTGACAGCTTGAAGTGGTGCCTCAAATAGTGAACTCCAAGGAGACATGGTAAAATCACCATGTTCATCACTTTAACGAATAATCAATAGCTGAAAGCACAGAGGAAACCACAAGGCAGTGTAGAGGGCCAGTACTGTTCTCGGATAATTCTGGTGTTACTTGACCATTTGAAGGACTATTCCAGCAAAGTAGTGCTGTACTTTCAAAAAGGTTGGGGGTCTCACAAAAGACAGATCAAAACAAGAATCGAAACAGCAGAGGCCAGGATGATCTGACATTTAGTCCCTGGTTTCGTTCAAGCTGCAAAAACACGAGTTGTTACACTTCCTGTTGTACAGCATGATTGCTTGTAAGGCTTACTGCTCTACTTTTGTCAACTCTAAACCCATCCTATATAGCCTTGATGAAATCATCAGGTTTATTTTTTAAGACTTTGAAGTACTTTATGGAGAGCTTTATCGAGAGACAAAAAACACAGGCTGAGTAGTAGCTCCTCATGAAGAACAAACTCGATGTGTATAATCAGTGCACTACCTCTTTAATTACCAACCATTCCCTCTGAAGACACCAAAACTAGCAATGAATTTATCCTAATATGAGCACTATCTGTGTAGCCACAACCTGATATAGCACATGCGCCTGCGCCATTCTATTGCATTGCTTTGTAAAACTATTACAAACACATAAAAGGCTTGCATTTGTGTGACAAATTCCTTGTTTACAATTGATATAATTGACCAGGACCTTTCATACACTTGTTGTGAAAAATATTCACCTTCACCTTCACAAAAGCGGGTTTAGTTTAGAACATTTAGTTCAGCATGTATTCCTTTTGAGATGCTTGACCAAAAATCTCTGTGCTTATTTCGATCCAAATGTAGTGAACATTAAAAAAAAAAAGTTAAAAAAAAAAAAAAAAAAAAAGTTCACCAGGTTTTCTAATGTATATTTATGACTTCAAACATTTGGAATGGAATATGGAAAACAAGGGAATTCATTTTACATAACAAAAAAGCACATGTGATCTCATTTTTGCAGGTCAACATTTTCAAATGAGAAAGTGTCAATATCAAGTGAGTTTTTAATGTGAAACTTTTTGTGAGGGTGTAATTTAAGACTGACAGGGTTGCTTTGGTTTAAAATGATGGATTACACACACACGAATAAAGTGGACGTCTAACACTTACGCACCGGAAGTTATTGAAGTTACTGAAATTGAGATGAGATGAGAAGCACAGAAAGCAATTTCCTTCTACTTGGGAATATTGTTTAATACAAACAAAATGCTGGGCTGCACACGCAAACCTAAACCCTTGCCCTCACGCACACACACACCACACAGGCGCAGACGCACAGCCAGAGCTTCGGAGAGCAGAGATATAAAGCTGTAAAACGCTGACAGGACAGAACAGCAGCTCTCACAGCTTCCATATCTACCACTTTAGAGATATTAGTACGACCAACCATCATCACCAGCTGACCCACATTACATTTTCCCTCCAACCTGCCCGTCAGAGGCTCAACACAGCACAGTGGGAACACACTTTCCCACAGATGCATTTTTTTTTTTTTTTTTTTTTTTTTAAATGAGGACAATTTGATTCTGTTATTACTGATGAGGGCAGAGATTCCCTCAGTGGTCAGAGAACATTCATAATCAGCAGTTAGGTCTCCATCTGCAAACCTGAAGTAATTATTGTCTCAAGATAAAAATGGAAAGCAGGGGTGATTTTTTTTAAAAGGAGAAAATAAACTAGAGATAGAAATGACCTTATTATTTCTCTCTCTGGGCATTTCCAATAAGAGTATTCCATCGGAGGGTTTGATAAAAGGATTATGCGGCAAGCTTTATGGTGCAGGAGTCAAATCTGGATATGGAAGGAGAGCTGTTTGATTGAATAATTCTTGTTTCCTTTCTGCCAAGCTAGCAGTCCTCTTTGGGAAAAGTAAAAAATCAGCATTATGCCAGATTTATACATGTGCTCTGACTGTCTGTAGAAGTCAGTCTGCACATAGTATATGTCTGACTACCAGCATGTCTGTCTGTCTGCATGTTTGGCTGTTTTCACATCTATCTGCATAGAGGTAAAAGCACATGCTGGTGGAAAAATAAACATATTTATTCTGTATTTTTGGCTTTTTTTAATGCTTCATTACATAAAGTCAAACTGGGCAGTGTCACCGTTCTATCTTATATATACAAGAAAAAAATGAGCTTTCAGCATCTGGGAGCCTCCAAAGTGATGGTTTCCAAAAACATCTGAAGAAGAAATTCCAAAGAAATCTGCAATATTACAGAGATTTACATAGTAAGTTCTTCAGCAGTAAAATGGAACTCCTACATTGTTTGTTTCAGCTGTTTGTTTCATCACTTTATGAGCTTCCTTTATATGATCACACTGTTAAATGTGGCCTGGATGTCACTCTGTAGTCAATCCAAAAGTATGGGAAAAATATGCATACTTTCATCTACAGAACTGAGTTGATTTTCCAATTTTGTTAAATGTCTCTGCAGGTTAATTCACTCAGTTAGTCCACTAACTTTCATCAAAGGAATTACCTAAAGGTCAGTGTGAGTGTGAATGTTATTATATCATAGCCTTGAACAGAGATGAGGTGTTGAAAGTAAAATAAACAAAAACAACGCTGTGCATTGACTGAGCAATGAGCATTAAGTTCTAGCTGTAAAATAAAAGCAAAATATGTGAAATATATTGTAGTTTTCTTTTTGAAACATGTAACATTATTTTTAGTTGGTGCTGTACAACACCGGCATATACACAAATTCTCTCTTCTTTAACTGACAACATTTTCAAATGAACTGCAAGATAAAGGGAAAATCCCATCCCCAAAAATACTTCTTTTTGGTTGGCTATTGTTGCCAAGTTGGGATAAGTCGACTGGTGTTCAGCATGGAAAACTGAGCGAGAAGCAAATTCCATTAATGGGTGAATTTTGATTTAAACTGTTCAAATAACAAAGCAATGTTCATCTGCTGTTATCAGGCATCATCAGCAGGCAGAGCACGCTGCCGCTCAGGCGTCTGACCTCAGCGTTTAGTTATCATAACAGGGTTGTGACCTGATGACCTGCAGTCATTACTGCTGCCTCCTCCAATCAGCCCTCCAAAGCTCTGATAAAGCCCTCTGGGAAAAAACAGGCTGCTGGAGTAGAGGTGACATTAGATTTATGTATGCGTGTGTGGTAGTAATGTTAGTGTGTATGCACGTCTGTGTGTGTGTGTGTGTGTGTGTGTGTGTGTGTGTGTGTGTGTGTGTTTCATCGTGTACCTATACTTATGAGGACCAAGACATTGTCACAGCCATAGAAAAATGAGAAAAGCCCACCAAAGTGAGGATATGTTGATGCTGCTCACCTCCTGAAGGGCTTAGTTTAGGATTAGCACTTAGTTTTAGGTTTAAGATCAGAATTAAGATGAAGTACAGGTGAGGAATGGGGTTAAAAATGAGCATAGTGTGGTGTTCAAACTTGGCTTTAGGTTAAATGGTTACTACAGTGGCTGACAGACAGTAGTAGGAGGGTTTGGAATTGACAGTTTGGGGTTAAAGCAATACACATCATTACATTTCAATGGATTTAATGTCAAATCAAGATATATTCTCTTTCGTACTCTAACAGGCTCAAAATGTCAGTGAAATCAATTTGAATGAACATGAATCTCAAGTCCAAGCATGAATGTGTTAGGGATTTAAATAAGCTACTTTTGGGGCATTTTTTGGCTTTAATTGAAAATATCTGGTAGAGAGTTGACAGAAAATGAGAGGAAGGAGCTGTGGGAGCAATGACATGAAACTAACATCCTTGTCAGGATTCAAACCAGGACTTTGATGACACAGTATACATCTAACTCCCTCAAATCAAAAAAGTTAAAATCTCAATGAACATTGTGTGATAGAAGGCTACAGTGTTTAATTCTTTAAAAAAAAAAACACACACATTTTGAGGGCTATATTTGATTGAGTCAGGAGAATTGCATTCCATCAGTCCATTTTTGTCCAGCTTCTTCAGTGTGCATGTTTATTTCCTCAGAAATGTCCAGTGCCTCACATTCAGGCAGAAGTCAGAACATGACTTGAGTAGCTCCCCTAGAAGAGAGATCACAGTGAGGGGCCTAACACTTCGTCATGTCTATCTGAGCAGACTGTCTCTTCTATATCAGCACAGTGGTGTGAGATCAAACACCACTTGAACTAGAAGGTGCTAGAAGGTTCAACTTTCTTTCATCATCTATTGAATAACTGAGTCACACTTTAAAGACAGAGCTTTAGGTTTAGACTGAAACTATGAAACTCAATTGTGAGGATTACTAGAGGCAGAGTGCTTGATTAAATGACAGGGCAAATATAAGACAACTGTTGTGCAACTTTATTCCTGAATGTAGTTTTACTGAAATAGTTTAATACCCCACTTACATTATTACCCGTATTGAGTACTTTAAAGTGAGATACTTTAAGTACATTTTGCCAACAATACTTGATAACAATAACAAACAAATAATAATACTTGTACTTAAATATTTTCAATGCAATTCTTGTGAGCACTTGTACTTGTAATGCAGTATTTTCACGGTGGTGCTGCTACCGTTACTTAAGCAAAGGATCTGAATACTTCTATCATTGGTTCAATCTTCTACTTAAGACAGAAACACAAAACTTTGTTGCACTTGAATCCATTCAGATACTGCAGGTGTCATTTTACAATGTGTTTTTTAAAAATAGATTTAAAGTCTGGCATATATGCAGTGGCATTCTTTTGAATTTGTACTTGTTTAAAATTGTTGCACTGAAAACACTTTGAGGGTCAACATGTGTGGGGTCCTTTGATGATAAGAGTACTTCTCCATAAAACTCAAGGCCCAAGGCAAAAGAAAAAATGTTTTTCCTGGGACCCTGACAGAAAAAACAGAAGAGCTAAGGAGAAAAGCTGAAAGGTAGCAGCAACCACTTGTTTGATTGACAGATGTAGGGATAGCATGCCCTGATTCAATTAATTTAAGTACAAATGAAATGTATATTTCCTTGGAGCACTTTCCTGAGATGAAAAAAGATGTTATCATAACGCTACTACACTTTTCTCTTTTTCCATCCAATACTAAGAATTTATCCAATCTATCTTTTTGTTAATTAGGACTCCATCTATCTTCAGAAGCCATTTTAAATAATAATTCCTTGGAGATCATCATTGATCCAGAAATAAACTAGCAGACTGAATTGTGGCAAGTGAAATAATCCATCTTGTTTGGAGGGCCTGTTGCACCCATCGTCAATACACGGTCTGCTGGTTACCAGCCCTCCTATGTCATTTTGTGTTACTCATAATGTTTGTAACATAAGTAACACAAACCTTATGTAATGTTTTTAACTTGTGAAATGTACTGTGTACATTACATCAGTCAATGACAAGTGTCTATCAGATTTGACAAATTAGGACATTGTGATTTGTGGCATTTTTTTTTTAATAAAATGAAATACAACCACTTTTATGTAGTTCAGGATTCTGTGTATGGAGTAAGCAGGTGATAAAACCAATGCTTTCCTCTTGTTTTATTATGCTAAATAATTTTACTAGTAGGAAAGTTCTCCAATAATGAGACCTTGTTCTTGACTGCATGGTCAAATACAAAATCGAATCTAAGTTGAGTAACTTGTGCAAAATTTTGGCAGAAAGAATTAACAAATGTGACTGACACTGTTGTCAGCAATCTTGAGGCTGCTGAAGGATCAGACAAAAAAACTAAAGCCCTTGAGAGGTTCCAGAAAGAATTGCAAACACAGTTTGTCCTTTCCCATTGCCAGTATCATGTGGAGAAGCACAAGACAATTTTAGTCCTTTCTCAACAAAAACAATACATCAAAACATTGAATTTCATCTTTCCTCTTCAGTCTGTTACGAAATCACTGTCACAATCTCAGTCTCAGCCCCAGTCTCAACCTCCAGTCTGCCACATTCCTGCTGCAGCCTAATCAGCTCAACTCACCTCACCTGCGCTCCTGCTCACACCTGCACCTCATCTGTTGCTATCAGGCCACCTACTTAAACCCCAGCTCCACACACAGTCAGTGTCAGACTGTCTTCGCATTCATGCAGAGAACTCCAGACCTGTCTTCCGGATTGATCACCCGTTGCCGACACGTTTTGTTCCTGATTCTGCCTTTAACGCCTGACCCTCGGCTTGACTGCAAGGTATCGACTAGCTTCTGTCCTTCACTTACCCGTTTGCCTGAATCCCGGCTGTTGATCCTGCCTTCCATCCCCGATGCCGAGTATCTGCCTGTGTGTCCTGATCTGTGGTGGCCTGCCTGGTATCTGATCCTTCTGCCTGACCTCGACGTTGAGAATCTGCCTGTGTGTCCTGATCTGTGGTGGCCTGCCTGGTATCTGATCCTCCTGCCTGTCTTCGACGTTGAGAATCTGCCTGTGTGTCCTGATCTGTGGCAGCCTGGTTTCTGGCTTTCCGGTGCATCTCCGTGTCACCCAGCAAAGTGTGAGTCCAGTTCTGGGTTTCCTGAAAGCCTCTGTTTGCTCTGTGTGGGAGTGTCATCAGCGTGGCTGAGTGGTCTGCTCATCGGACTTCAGTTCAAAGGCTCGTGGGTTCGATCCCCGCTCTCACCTCAGCCGATCATCTACAAAGACTGTGTCCTCCTGTCGGCTGTTCATCTCCCTGCTCTGAACTGTTTTAATCCTAAAACCTGTAATAAAGTCTGGTTACTGATTGCACAGCTGCTGCTTCGCTTCTGGGTCCTTCCTGAAACCGTGACAATCACAATTCTTGGCCAAACTACCTGGATCCAGATTTATAACTCATAAAGAAAAACCGACAGACATGAGACTGTTTTTATACAGATGTCTCTAATATAAAAGGGTTTTTAGATTTTTCTCTTCCTTACTGATTTTGAAATACATTTTGCAGTGGATGAAAGCAGTACTTGATGAAACTTCCCCCGTTAATAAATCAATAAAAGCTGTTCAATGAAAAGTAAGAAAAGATTTTAACTGATGAAAATATGATGAACTAAATCAAATATAAAAAGCAGCATAAACAAGCGTCAGAATAAAGACAATTCTATAATCAACATGTGGTAAATAAAGTGTGAGCATGTGTCAAAAAGCTGCGTATATGTATGAACGTATCATGTGAAAAAGCCAACAGGAGCACCACACCTACTGGCAGAAATGAGCTGTTCTCATGAAGTCACTCCAGAAAATGATTGGTCAGGAAAATAATCCACTCACAGGAGGTCACAGCAGCAACCATCAAAACCTAAGTTGAGCAAACTACAGACTAAACCATAAGGAGTTTCATTACTTTCTTTCTTGTTTTCTTGAAATATATGGAAATTTAAAAGCGAAGCGTTTCATATTTTTTGTGCAAAGAAAGAAAATGAAAGCTTCACCAAACTGCACACAAAATGCATCTCCTCAGTAACGGAGTCTCAAAAACTTCTGATCAACTAATGACAAAACTTTTATCGTCAGAGAAATGTTTCCATAAGGAATAATGACAACAGCGCAAGGCTCACTTTCATATCAAAGCATGCAGGTCACCTCAGTTCATGTACATTTCAGCCTCCTCAGTGCAATATGCAAATACAAAGTCCAACTGCAACTCACAAAGCACAATCAAATGCAGCCCTGCATGGATCAAAACTTAATATCATCCCTCTTCATCTCCTCCAGGCAACTTCACAGTCCCTCACCGTCCCTAAAAACCCCCCTCTCTGTCCCTAAAGCATCTTATTGTTATTCCTAATCACTCCTCAGAATCATAAACAATCTCACAACTTTTTTTTTATTCAGCCCTCTCTGTTTATGCAGTTCCCAGAAGGCATTGCCTTTTAGACTCTCCCTCTCCGGCGGCAAAGATGTCAGGAAAACAAATAACGGCGGAAAACAAAACAAAACAAAGTCTCCTGAAATACCTTGTGGATGCCCAGAGGAAGGCGCTGGACAGACAGATGAGCAGATAGGTTTCCTCTGTCCTCCTCTCTCAGGCTGCCTCCTCTCTCGGCGTGCTGTGGAGAGTGACTGCTCACAGCCCGTCTGGCATATCTAATTAGAGCCAGGCTGTTGCCACTATCGGGCAGAGGATCTACCTCTCCAATCTCTCCTGACTCAATCTTCCCCATCTCTGATTTTCTTTTATATTTATGCTGGAATATTTAATTGTAGACAAAAGGTTACTCTGGGCTCTATTCATCGCACACAGGCAGAATAATCTCCTTTAAAAGGCTTGACATTTCAGGCTTTTCAAAAGGGGCTGAAAAAATTATATCCCCGCTTTTGTTAATCAATGAAGTAGAACTCCCCCGAACAAAAGAATTAAATTGCTTGGTTGGGTTAATAAAACACACAGAAATAGCTGCTTCCTGTGGGCTTTTGTGCCTGCCACTGGCTCCCCCCATATGCAACCAGCACTGTAATTCCATATGATTTGGGGGGCAAAACTCTCATTTCTCCACACAGTTGGCTTTTTAAATCCTATTGAATGAGCAGTCTGTGAGGCTGGCTGATTGGGACCTCTTGCCTGAGCCTGGCTGCCTGGCTAGCAGAACAGGCTCTCTCCATTCAAATATGACTTCCACTAAGGAGAGACAGCGGGTCCACTACAATTTACAATTTCTATACTGCCCCTGCCTCAGAAAAACATTGTAATTATGCAAATGATAGGGGCAATAATTAGGCCCTTCACTGTCCCATTGTGTTAGCTGCTGTCGTGTTTTCGGTCCAATGGTAGGAGAAACACAGCAGGGCACGTTTGGGTTTAAATTGCTCCTTACAGACAGCCTGCAGATGTTCACAGCATCTTCGGGCCTATAACTAGCCATCACCCTGTGCCAGGGTGCATCCATATATGACACTGTAGCAGCAGAATCGGGTTCAGCTGTGGGAGAGTTGTCTGGCTCTCACTGAAACATACTGCTGCTGTATTAGCTAGAGGTCTGCTGGTATGTCATACACTCCATTGTATCCTTCACACTCTGTCTCGCCTGTGATCACTACCTGTATGTTACTCAATTAGCCAGACGACCTCCCAGCACTCCTAATAAATCTGGATAAAGAAGCACAAGTTTGGTAAATCACTCCTAAAGTCAAGAGTCACTGGTGAGAGATTCTCAAATGGCATAACTTGTTATGATATATATAATTCTCTCTGTTTCACATCACTGTAAACTAAATCTCCCTGTGTTTTTGATTTCTGGTAAGACAGTAACAGGCAAATGGAAGATATCAACCTGAGCTCTGGGAAATAGTGATGGCCATTTTTTTCACTGTTTTCTGACCATTTTGGAGAAATATTTATGCAATGTACATCCAAAGATTAATCAATAACGAAAATAATAATTGCTCACAGCTCCACAGAATATACAGTAACTGCATCTAATAAAAAAAATAATGCAAGACAGGTAATGCGTTTGGAAGCAAGATCAAGGATGCTAATTTGTGCCAAACTGACTGTTTTACTGGGCATTTAAGCATCTTCTATTGTCAGTCACTGGGCCTTGTACAAAGAGTCAACTCACTTAGTGAATGCCATTCATTATTATATTGCATTCATTCTCACACCTCTGAGTACTGGACTGGGATAAAGTATTTATAATTTATGCAAGAAATATCTAGATTTTATGTCCAAATATCTGATTTAATGAATAAGTGAGGCTAGATATTAAGCTGTCTATTGTTACACTGCAAAGATATCCATCTAATCATCTTCCACACTTATATTTAATCATTTAAAAAGGTAGTGTTTCCAATGCAGTTCTTCCTCTGCAGTCACAGATAGATCCTGTATCATGTAACCATCAAATGAGGATATTAAAGCCAACATTGTTCAAATTTCCACATATCAAATTGACATTACTAATCTAATGTATGAAAGTGGAAGTTGTCTGGGACTGTTTTGCACAATTTAAGAGTGATTTACAGAGTGTAGTGTATGGAAGGCAATAAAAACAATTGGCATTATTGATCACCTTGTCCATATATGGTAATTATTGTTTAAAGGAACTGCACAGTCACACATGTATTAATTTATTCAGGCCAATTAAACATCTGCTTAGGTCAAAGGTGGGCAGACTTGTGCTGGGATTTTGCTATATGTAGTATTGATGAAGGTGTAATTTGCCCCACCCTAACAGTTACAACAAAACAAACAGAGGATTGAGAAGAGCATCAATCAAGCACAGTCTGCACAAGCTTGCCCAGTCCTGGGAGGAGCTATACTACTACTGGATGTTTATAATATGCAAGGTACAATACTCTGCGTGGCCCACTGACTAAAATTTGACAAGTATGGTGTTAAAGTCATCATCCCCACTTTCTCCAATATAATTAATTGGTGATGGGTACCTGGGTAAAGCGATAGTATACTGATTTTTGCAATCAAGTAGGCCCAAGTACGTTTATTCCACAAGGACTTTAAGCCAATGATAGTCAAGTCACAAGTGCCTCTCCATCCCCAGCTGCATTCTCTCTAACACATACACACTATGTTGCATGCCAAGTTATAACTCATGATGTATACAGCCACATTAAAATCATGTAATTTTATAACACATTTTTTCAGAAAGTATAGAGAAAATAAGGGTGAGGGAAATAAGAACCCACTGATACGTTTAAGGTGTTATATAAAAAAAATAGGTGACAAATAGGTGAAATCCCCTGAATGAGCCAGTAACTCACCAGCATGACCTTATTGTCCAAGTAACCTACTGCAGAGGCCGAGATGTGTATTACCTGCAGCTCCCCTCTTCTTCCTGTGGGATAACAAAACAAAATAATCACACAACAGTTCAGTCAATTAACATTAATTTACCTTATTTTATTGTGTTGACTTAGACTACAGTTGCTAATATTAGCAAATTACAAATAGACACTACAGTGTAGCTGACATGGCTAAGTCCCTTCACTCAATTGATGACTCCTTTACTCTACTACTTGTGCTACACAACTTTGTACCATTTATATATCCTCTCTCTCTCTTCATAACAAAATTTACAAGGCTAATTTACTAGCTATTTAACAGCGGTTTACATGCTAAACACTTCACATTAGCGATCTAGCTAATACAATATGGCAGAACGGCCTTTCTAACTAATGTACGAAAGGCTGTAACCAGTGTAGTAAACTAGGGTTAACTAGTTAAGTAACTACCATTTT
Organism: Centropyge bicolor; assembly: GCA_037975185.1. Classification (NCBI taxonomy): domain Eukaryota; kingdom Metazoa; phylum Chordata; class Actinopteri; family Pomacanthidae; genus Centropyge; species Centropyge bicolor. Next base: position 585,609 of record JBBMOC010000054.1, read on the forward strand.
ACCAAATTCAAGTGTGAAGGATTAAAAATGTTAAAAATACAAGCATAAGCATTCAAACAATATGTAAATGTTTGCATGTTGGTTAAGCCAGCGAACATTAGATAGCTTGCTAACTATCGCATTTAGCTGAACCAAACACGCAATTACCTTAGCTAGCTTGATTACCTTTCAATTCAACACAGCTGAAATTAAGGGATTAAAACATCAAAATGTTCATATTAAATTCATATAACATTCATGAGGAGGAGTAGAAAACATAGTTACTTGCTGTGAGGCAGGTGAGTGAACTTAAATAGTCTTGAAGGCGGGAGCTAGATGTTCAAGTCCGCCTCCGCTGCAGGCTGCAGACAGGGGGCAGTGTGTTTTACGACAGTTGGGCGTCATTTCCGGCACAAACACATGAACGACAGAGCGAGGAAAACATGAGAGGTCAAAAGTTATGGTCCTGATCTTCAGTAGAAACGGAACGTAACACACAGACATGGTAAGTGTTTGTATATATTGGCAGGAAAAGCAAGCTGAACACGGCTGCATGACCAGCAGTCACCCGGGCAGTTTGATAAAGCTCATTGAAACAGGCTAACGTTAGCATTACCCAACACGACGTGACCAAACGTAGCTAACGCTTGGTTTACCGTTTCGAAATAAACATAGCTGAGGTTGATTTCTTGGGCTTCACAACATGCTGCAGCTTGGCCATGTTTTATTTGATTACAATTCAACAGTAGGACAATTTATTAGTGGGGACTTTCTATGTATCCTCAATGTTTTCCTGACTCTCAACTCCTGCCTCTCTGTCTCTCCCCCCGTCTCTCTCTCTCTATCTCTCTCTGCAGGCCAGTTCCATGGTGGCTGTGGGACTGGCTCTGGCAGCAGCTGGATTTGCAGGTGAGAAGCTCGTACAAAAGTTAACTGACTCAAGGAAAGAGGCCATGTCGTTCCGTTTGTTTACAATCTACTTGGATAAAGACATTGTCATTGTTGCATTTTACATATATTTATATATATACACCTATTTTCATCCACTTGTATGGACATAATTGTTCTGTTAAGTTGTACCTACTTTGTCATGTCTGTCTATATATATATATATATATATCCCTGTAAATGGTTCTGTTTGCAATCACAGTGAGAGCAACTTAAAACCAGATTCAAATTCAGTTTATATTATATCAAAAAAACATTCACAATGTTCTTTTGTTGAAATGAATTATTCAAATCAATCAATTAATTAAAACTAGCAAAATGACTAAAGAGTGTTTTCGATGTAATGCATATCAGTTGAATCATGTTTATTACATTGAACATTCGTTGGACTATTTTATCTGTGATTTTACATATATTTGCCTGATAATGATGTTTACAAATATTCTTATAAATGTTAAGATATTGATTTTAAACATACCCCCAGGTTCACAACTAAAAAAAACAGTCACTATTGGTATTAAAGTAATCAGCTGACACAGGTATTTGATATTATTTATTTACAGGTCGCTATGCCATGCAGGCCATGAAGCAGATGGAACCGCAGATGAAGCAGGCCCTTCAGAGCTTCCCCAAGACGGTAAGGGAGAAAACATGCACACAATATGTTTCTCTCCAAATGGAATTATGAGATGATCTAGCTGTCTCTTGATCTCTCACTTAACCTTTAATAAGTGTTTTGCTGCTGTTAACTCTATATGTCGTTACAGGCTTTTGGAGGAGGGTACTATCGAGGTGGATTTGAACCAAAGATGAACAAGAGAGAAGCTTCCCTTGTTTTAGGTGTCAGGTATGTTCCCACTACAGTAACTCTTTCCACCACCCAGCACTGGGCCAACAGTCCATCAGTTCCACCTGCCTCGCTATTGTCTCTCATGGCACTCTCCACTAGAGAAGAGTATTTGATAACCAGTGCTATTTACACATTAATTGTTGTGATAATAATTCACTATAGTACCTCTGTTGTCTGTCAGTCCCACAGCTAACAGGAGTAAGATCAGAGAAGCCCATAGAAAACTGATGATCCTGAACCATCCAGATCGAGGTATGAGGCCTTTAAAAGTTCCCCACTGGTTTCCATAGTGATAAATATTGTCTATACAGTACATTGCATTCATCTGCTTTGTCCCAAGTGTTGCTTAGCTGGTTAGAGATGACTTGTTACTCAGATGACTTTATTTACCAATATGCAGTCAGCGTAGACCATCTTTAAGCTATAAAGGAAGAAAATGTCCAGGAGTAAATGTACACTAAATATTACACATATAAACAGGTTTTACAGTCAGTTTTAAAAGGGAAGTGATGCATGTGTCATGATCACAAAAGCTGAGGTTGATGTCTTAGACTTCAGAGTTCTGCAAAGGTCTCCTGAAATTTACTCATGGACACTGTTTGTGTGTGTGTGCTTCAGGTGGCTCTCCCTACCTAGCAGCTAAGATAAATGAAGCCAAGGATTTGTTGGAAGGCCAAACGAAGAAATAGAAGTGAAGACGCGATGCGATTCCACACTGTTCTTATCCATGCTGTTGCACTGACTGACTTGAGCAATTACCAGACTTTTCTAACTGATTGTTCTCAAATAAAATCACTGTAGAAATTGTTAATGGGATTCTCACTTGTTATTGTGTTGTAGTTTAGATCTACTTTGTCTGTTTCTTTAAGGTGGTTTTCCACAAGACAGGACCTTAAATGACAGACTGACATTTTTAATAGCTCACTCTGTAGCAGTGCAACAGTGAGGGTTTTCTGAGTGGGTGGGTTACACACACATACACACACCACCCACCACCCATGCTCAATTCTGCAGCAGTGAAGCAGCAGGATCATATTTTACATATCTTTATAATCATCTTCACTTTGTCAATTTTCTTTTCATGTGCCTACTTGTTTTTTTATCTTTCTCTACAGTTATGCACCAAAACACCACGTCAATTTCCTTGTATGCGATTATCTACTAGGCAATAAAACTGACCTAATTATGTGGAGGCTCGTGGCGAGGAAAAGTTTGAGAACTCCAGACATCAGATGTGGTACTTGCAACTTATTATTAGTGGTAAGAGAAACAGACAGAGCTGGGTTTTAGATCTACATGGAAGATCAAGTTTATTTAAGAACTACTTGCATACAAAACATATTGCACATCAACCAACCAGAACGATCCTTTAAAAAAAACAAAACATACTGTAGTTGACCCAACAAAAACACTTGGGATGTCACAACTCTCAGTAGTCCAAATTGACATTTGTCTTTAAAGAAAACCCTATGTTTTAGTGTCAAGAAAAAGAAGAGCTTTTCTTGTTTTTGTTTCTTTTTTTTTTAAATACTGTACATTTTTAAATAAATAAACCAAATAAATCTCATTCCTTAGTGGAACAGTCATGACCAGTTTCCAGCCAGCCAGTCTGTGGAAGAACCATGAAAATGACATCATTGTCACATTGGCTTGGTTTTCCAGAAACATCTCAACACCAGGGTAGACTGGTTCTTACTGCTCAAACAGGATTTTTGCAATATTACAGTGGATATTAGCCTTGTGGAAAGAGCAAATATTCTTTGAGTCTCTTAATTTAACTGGATTTCTGGGAGTAAATGGTACTCCGTATCCCTCTTTATCCCTCCCTAGCAATGAGATGTTTCCAGGAAACCCAGCACTGATGGCTACATCTCTGTCCAGCAATAAACAGTAACAGGCCAGTTTCCAGACTCAACTACAATCAACTTTTAAACAGAAAAAGTTTGTTTCAGTGCAAAGAAAAGTCCTCTATTGTTTGTTTCTTTTCCAGACACGCTGTAATAACATTTCTTCTATGACTGAAGTGGTTGCATATTGAAAAACGGAAAGCAGCTAATGTCAAACTCCTCAACAGATATATATATATATTTATAAAGGATAACTGGACTCATTTTCCCCACAAACATTAAGAATAAACACACCTGATTTTAAAAAGATATGCCTCTGAAATCCTTTAAGGCTCTTTCGGTGTTTGCCTCCACCTGCCTGCGGTGCCATACGGGTACATGAAGACCAAGGAGACGACTCATCTGGTTCATCAGCAGCAGGGGATGGTCACCAAGTAACACAGAAAGAAGTGAAAGGATTTCAGATGGTGTGCAGAGCCAGGCAACAACATGTTGAATCTACTCTCAAGGCACAACAGCTGATCACATGTATGTCAAACATACTTGGGTTTCCAACAAACCTATCTGCACTGTGGTACTGCTCATGCAGAATAATTCATTTACAAACTACTTCAGATGCACAAAACATCTTGAAAAAGATTGTGGAAGCATCTTTCTGAGTCCACCTGCTAAAAGGCAGACTGTGTTTTTTTTTCCTAAAACCCTGCTATATTATTTTTAACCAATAAAAAAAACTGATGCATTCATACCACAGTATGGGTTTGAGTGGAATCCCTGTCTGCATTTTATAAATACTGCATTCAGTCCGACCTCTCCCTGAGCTCTCAATGAAGAGTGGACTGAAAAGTACAGTTTAGTAGATGTCTGTATGTGTGTGTGTGTTTGACTATCTTTGGCAAGCTCATACAGGAAGAACTATTGTACAAAAACTGTAGTAAAATGAATAGTAGGACAGAACATGTGTGTAAAGGGGAGGATAAGGTTCAGACCTATTAAAACTTGTGCAGTGGAACAGGTTTCAAATATTTATTAGGTAAAAAAAGAACAGTGCTTGTTGCATTTAAATGTTTGACTTTTAAGGCTGCTCCAGATACAGAGAGATTCAATCAAGTGCAGCCAAAGAATTGAAAATATTTGAAACCATTTCCTTTGCTCAGGTTTGACTAGGAGAGCCCATTAACAACAGGTTGTGGGTTAGAGTCCCCCTGGTAGGAGACTTTGGCGGGCCTCTCAGTGGAAGACCTTGGAGCTCTGGTGGCATTGCTGCCCTCGCCTTCGGCAGAATTGTTGTTGGAACCATTGGTGGTTGCCGGGGCAGAAGGCGGGCTGTGCTCTGCAATGGCATCCACCTGACCCTGAAAAGTAATGTGGGATGAGCAAATAATGAAAAAAAAATTAACCATTAAATAGTCAGGGGGAAAAAAACAGAGTGATCAACAATAAGCTTGCCAACCGCTGGCAGCAAGACAGAAAGACTATAATCCTTAGTTCACAGAACCAGATTATTCTTCAATTATTACTCGGATTATTATTCTCCAACTCCACGGACCCACCATCAAACTGAACACAGCTAACTCTGTAGTTGTTGGAGAATCACTATCACAGTTTAGATGCAAGAGGCGTCATTACCCCCGCCAAGGAGGTTATGTTTTTGCCGACATTGTTCTGTCTGTTTGTTTGCAACATAACTCAAAAAGTTATGGACAGATTTTGATGAAATTTTCAGGAAAGGAACAAATGATTAAATTTTGAAGGTGATCCGGATCACCGTCTGGATCCGGGAATTTTTTAAAGGATTCTGGAACTGTGCTGCTTGAGATAAGGACTCATGCATAGGTAGCTAGTGTGGGTTTTGTATTGAGGATTCACTGCCTCCTTGGTGGAGGTCTGAGAGCATTTTCAAATTAATTATTAGCTTATTGGGCTTATATTCATTTTGTAAGACAGTGAAAATATTAAACAATATCAGGCCAATGAGTGCCCTTTTCTATTTGAAAGTTCAGCCACAGTGTCTGCTCAGAAAAATCATGGCCAATGGACAAATGTAGTTGAGAACCTATGTCAGAAGGTCTAATAAGTGACAGACAAGGGTCAAGAGCAGACAGTAATTAAGAACTTTTATGGAAGGAGGTTTTGTAGGGGTTAACTGTAGTCTGCCAACAAAAACACAGGACAACTAAGTACTAACCACATCCTTGTTTTTCTTGGTGTCCTTGATGTTCATCTGTCTGCTCTGAGATTCAGCCCTGGATATGTAGTCAGCCACGGTCACTGTACAGACAAGACAACAGAGAAAAGAAAACAACCAGTCAGGACATTGTCTGTTTTCTTTTAATAACAGAAGCCTAAATGCCGATAGACAGAGTCTGTCTGGACCCTGTCTGGCAGTCTGAAAGGAGCTTTTCAGCACTTTCAGACTCTATTTTCTTGTGGTATACACTCGGCTAACTGGAGGCCACGCACACTTGGCATCCAATGCAAGATCACAGAAAAGTAAGTTAGAGGTTAGGCTTAGTACGACACACCACAAAAGCCAAGGCTGCCATTACTGTAAATCACAGTCGGACAATGTGAAAACGCAGCTAGTAGCCTAGTTGTTATTATTGCACCTGTGAAATAAAACAAAAACAGTAAGAGGCCTGCTTTTATTTTGCACAGCAAACCAGTGTGGACAGTGTAGGCCAGTCAGTCAGCCAACCACATCCAATCATTTAGCAAAAGTCAATGGGGCAAAAAACACTGAATTATCACATAATTTAAAAAGATCTAAACGATTTCAACACCTTTCTGGTTTAGTATGTTGTTGGTGGCACACGAACAAACACCAGGCTTAGTGCACAACCTTTTAGTCAAACCATTAGGAGCACTGCTCAAGGGAAGGGATACTGGCAGTTATAGGGGTTACCTGGCTGCCTCTCCTCAGGCAGGCGGATGCGGCGGCGTCGACTACGGTTACGACGCTGAGGTTTAGCTTCAGGATCATCTAGGGGTGTTAGGTCATCACAAAAAGAGGGATTTGGGGCTTAAATTTTCTTTAAACCACAGACCTGTCTTTGACTGCACTGGCTCATTTATCAGAGAATTGGAAATGATGTACTGTTGCACAGTGACAGCTGAAAACAGCACTGTAGCTCTGTGACAGACTTTCTTACTGACATACTGTTCTGTGACTACTGTATTCTGACAACACTGTTTTACCTGTATGCACTGTTTGTGTGTGGATGAAGAAGTCTTGTAACATTATCTACGCAAATAATGTGACTTCCCTACCTATTCCATTTTCACTCATGGAGGCGTTGTCCGACTCGCTCATGCCATCCATCAGTGTAGCGTCCTCGTCTGTTCTGCGTCGGCGAGATCTTCTGCGGCGGTTTGCAGGCAGGTTGGACTCACTAGCATCTGTATCGGCTGTCTGGTCTGTCTCTGTGTTTGTCTCCAAGGCTCCATAGGCATGGTTATACTCATGGTCCCGAGGCCCTGCTGCAGAGTAAGAGTAAAAGAGTAAAACCACCATATGACAAGACTTTTACAAGAAAAGTATTTTTGTGTCCCCCTCTTTCTATGCTCTGAGAGAGAATTTTACCAGAGATGTTATTGTATCCTCCTCTTCCTCCTCTTCCTCGTCCTCCAGTCCCTCCTCGGCCTCTGCCAGGTCCAGGCCTCCTGCGACCATCTCTTTGCGGACGTGGGCCTCTCTCCCTCTCCCTTCAAGTCAGTGAGTTAGTCAATCAAAGAAATCTTAGCCATAAACACATGCATGCTCAAAAAGCTATAAAGCTACAGGAACAGATGGTACAGATGGTTTGTAGTGATAAAAGAGGTTCCACTAAAAACTGAAAACTGCTTCACACTTTGTACATCCTTGGGTTTGATAAAAACACAACTCACCTGTCCTGGTCCTCTCCAGCAAGGGACCAGTCGCTGAGCTCATCCCTGCGCTCTGAATCCGTCTCAGAGGCGTTGGACTGCTCTGAGTTGGTGCCTGGAAGAATCAAGCAAGTGAACAGACATAGCCACAGGGAAAGATCAAAACAGATGCCAATATCTTTGTTTTGTGCAGACATAAATTTTGCATGGTTTTATTTCTGATTACAGAGACAATTTTTAACACTGCATTATCCGATGGTGCCTACCATATCCAGTGCTGTAGCTGTGGCCTCTGCGCCCACGCCCTCGACCATTGTAGGAGCGGGTGACATGTACAGAGGACGAGGAGGCATTGGCACTGCCATCTGTATTATACCCTCCTCCTCTTTCCCCTCTCTCGCCTCTCTCTCTGTCAGCTGGTCGGTGACCCTGGGTGATCTGACGCAACTGTTCATCAATCTGCATCCTCTCCAGACGAAGCTGCTCAACCTCCTTACGGGGAAAAAGAAATCGAAAAAATGGTCCGAATAAAGAAAAAGAAAATAAGGCAAAAGGAAAAGCAGCAAAACTTTTCTGTGCTTTAGAATATCAAGCAAATCTGAGATTTTTTTTTTCACTTGAGAAAGGTCATCCCTGGATACACATGCATAATCATCATACACACATGACATCCAGTGTGCCTTTTGTTGCTCATTCTGAATCTTGCTAGGCTGCTTCTGTCAGTATAATGCACAAACTGCCTCAGCTCTTCCTCTAGCTGCTGGCCCTCTGCAAGAAGCTCCACCATGTCCTATACACACACACAATGCAAAACAAACACACACAAACCACAAACACAGCACGAAACATGCAAGCATCACAGCACACACACATGCATTTATCAGTGCAAAATGTATACACAGTGCAACAGAATGTGAATATTGATTATTGTATTAAGAACAGACTAAAAATAAAAAAGTAACAATACAGGTATTCACACTAGGAAATGGGTGGTAATAAATTGGCTGGTCAATATTGAAAACTTCAAGCTAACTAACTGTGACTGAGCCGTTAACTAAAAACGGGATAAACTCAAAAAGAGTTGCTTTTCTGACACTGCAACATGCTGTTTTTTGTTTTTAAACCAGCAATGACATTTTAGCTGAGGATTAACGGGCAAACAAATTATTGTGATTAATGATTTAATTTTCTTTCTGTTCATTTTAAGCCACTATTATAGCACTTGCCTAATAGTACTTTAATAATGCACATATACAGTATGATAGCAGTCAGCTCAAAGCGATCAGGCAATTATCTAATAACTGTGACAGGCCTACCTATAATGTGAACAATCAATCACTGTCCTTTCATGAGCTGACAGAGTCTGATAGATCCTGATGCTTTTTATCTCATGTTTGATTTAGTGACGCAAAACAATAGCCACGCATAAAAAATATGGCTTCTGATCTTCCTGCATGAAGTGTGGTATTTTATTTCATGAAAGCAAATACATTTTTTATGATGTTAGCAGAGACTTTGCTTCAGGTTATGCAACTTCCTCCAGCACAAAATACTACTATATGGGGAAAGCTGATAATCCTTGTACCTACTGCTACAAACATAAGTAAGAGTAGCCACATAAATTAGCAGATGTGCTTTGTCTCAAGTAAATTAGTGGAATATCTTGCCCTCTTTATGTGTTTCAGATCATCAGTTGTGTTGTGCCGAGGTAGTATTGGTTTACAGTAAACAGCCCTATTCGATTACTGTAGTTATCCATATTATGATGAGAACCACTAAGCTAAGTAAAGAGAAATAGTCCATCATTACTTTGAGACATGAAGATCAATCAAAAAACTTTCAAGCGCAGTCACAAAAACCAGGAAACACTACGATGAAACTGACTCTCACAAGGAAAACTCCAGCAAACAAACACTAAGAGTTACCTCTGCTGCAGAGGATAAGCTCATTACATTAATTACCAGCCTTCGAAATTGCCAATTACTGGTGCCTTATCGCCAATTAAAGATTGGTGCTGTATAAATAAGAATTTTTGAATTATGCATGAGGAATCTAAGGTACCTAAGGTGTTTATTAATACTAAATAATTGTTTTATTGAATTATTATTATGATTGAATTATTGATTGGTTGGACATATGTCCCCTATCAGGTATCACTTTGAGTACAAACACAGCATAAAGTCAAAGCAGTGTTATAGTTTAGACTTTAGCAAAATCTATTAGGCACAGTAGACATGCCAGTGGCCAAGGACATGCCATTTAGGTCATATGCAGAAATTATTCCAGTGTTCATTGTGCTACTTCATGCTGCCAACTGAATGAAACACTGGTTGACTAGAAGATGCATGAACAAGCTGCCTGAAATAATTATAAATTGAAGCTGTGAGTGAAAGCAAACATACACAAATACGCATCAAATACAAGCTCTCTTCACAAATTCAACACACACACACACACACACACAGAGGTATCCTTACATTGAGGTAAGAGATGTGGTACTCCAACAAGACCTGGACATTGCCAATGCTCTCCTTAGTGCCAACAAACGTAAATGGGACCATTCCCTGTGTCAACAAAACACAAAAATACAACATACATGTTAATATGGGAGTGAAGGGGAAAGTACATCATTGGTAAAGAACAAACAAAACTTGTGACACTTATCAGTACTCTACAGCAGCTTTATCAGTAACAGTAACAACGTGGCAGTAGCATTCTTACTTCCTGTCGGGGCTGCTTGTTGTCATTGTCTCCCTCTATCCTGACTCTCACCACGCCGGACTTGTCCACAATCTCCTGGATGACTTTGCCGTTCTTACCAATCACTTTGCCTACAGACAGAGAGCAGGGAAAAGATGAGAAGGTGACTTGTAAGGAAGAAGGGCTGATCCTGACTCATGTCTACGTTCTTCATTCTTTTTGAACTTCACTGAGTATTTTGATGTCAGAAATATTATTTTAAAACCCTAACAGATGCCAACTCTACCGCCGGTTAGTGGCTTCACTCTTGGGAGGATGAGCAAATCGCAGGTTAAATCCCTTCACTATAGGTCTTGTTTAACAATTGTTCTTTTGTGATTATTATTTTTTGTGGAACACATTGCAATCACTCACAAAAATGTAAAGGATTATTTCAGGAAATCACACTTAGTTCATCATTGAGCATATTTGTTTCACTTTCTATCTTGCTAATGTCTGAGTGTAATGTGTAAATATACAACCTGCATTTGTTTTGTTTTTGTTTTTTATAAATATTGTAATGTCAATATAATGTTAAATGACTGCTGGGAGACAGTAAATGTTTGTCTTCAACACACCAACAAGGTTCCTGGGCACCTGGACAGAGTCCTCCAGAAACTCCAGGTAGCTCCTGGCCTTCTTCACTGCCTCTGCTGACTAAAAGACAACACATGGTTGCTTTGTCTGTTATGCGTTCAACACATGTGCACAGTCAACAGTAAGGGTATGTGGATTCATGCCTACACCAACACTCAAGCACACAACAGCCTACCTCCCCATAAATCCTGAAAGTGCCAGTCTCCTCATCCAGCTCAATGGCAGTGACACCTGCAACTTTCCGTGCTTGCTGGATGTTGCTGCCATGGCTGCCAATGGCCAGGCCCATCAGATCCGGTCTCACCATGAACTCCTCCTGGAAGGATGACACCAACTGCCTAGAGCTCTATACAAACACAAGAACAACGATTGATTTGTGATGAGCATTTTTCATATTTAAACAACTGATCTATTCATCTTGAAAATAATCAGACAACTAAACAATAATTAATTATTAGTTGTAGCCCTGCATTTCACATATCATTTCTTTTCCATTGAACTCCCATTATAAGGAGCATTAGTTCTATTTCTCTAAAACTAGCAAAAACTCCACAACAAAGCCAATTTAGCACATTTGAATATTCATTACCTTGCCAACACCTCTACTATAAGTGTTTTGCTCTTTCATCTGATGTCTAAGATGTCATTGTACCTTGCAGGAAGTGTTTCTAGTATAACATCAGTGCTGTTTTAGGTAACTTCATATCATATAGTCATGTTTACTAACCGCCATAGTGACTAAACCATGGTGTTCTTGTTACCCACTGACCTCGAGGTGCTTTGTGGCCTCATGGTTGCGTGACATTAACAGCAGCTTGGTCCTCATGCTGCGCAGGTGCATGTCACTCAGCAAAGACACACGCTTCACTGTCGACTCATTGATGGACTACACAGACACAAGGATACACACACACAGTAAAAGAAGAATTTATATATTTTGAGCTGCTCCCTTGACTATGACACTATAAATATTATTTATAATTTGTTATTTTCGCCACTGAGGGACAAATGAAGGTTTATCTTATCTAATTAAATTGTCATCACAGGGTTACAACAAGTCAGTTACCACAATCACTAGTTGGCTGGTCTCAGGGCAGTATGAAATGCGGCAGGCTCCCACAGCTTTCTTAAAGTCTTTATGGACGTTCTCACTCTGGCACCTGTAATATGGGAAAAATTTATTATTTTAAACTCGCAAATCCTAATGTAAACCAATGTACCCATAAGTTGAACAGGTGATTAAGATTGGCGAAATTTAAAAGAAGCTTTCAAAGAACAGACAATATATAACACCTACAACAAACAACCTACTGTATATATGCATGTCATGATTAATTTTGTAGAGAACAAGTATGTGAAGTTAAGATTTGTCCCTCCCCAATGTTGTTAGTGTAAAGTTGCTGTACATACGCTTCTTGTAGATCCTGAGGAACAGGGACAGTGCACTTGTGAAAGGAGTTCTTGGTGATGGCCTTGTTAGGGTTGACTGGACGCAGACGCTCAAAGGTCACTATCTCATTGTAAGTGGCATTGCAGGCTGCATACTCTATCACATAGAACTGAAAAGACACACAGACACAGTGTGTGTGATGAGATATAGAGACTTCAACATTAATGACTTTTAGCATGTTCACTATAAAGCATTCTGACAATAGTGAAAAGCAGGTTTTAACTAGCACTTCAATAACAAAACAGTATTTTAACTACATTAGCACGGTTCATTTAATGCTCTGTTAGTTATGTGTTATATAGTAGACAGATGTAATAGAATATCAGTAAGAATTGGTAGCATTCATTTTCATGTACATAAAGCAAGTATAATATAAAAACTTTTCTTCATAAGGAACAATACTCACATCTCCCTTCATCATGCGGACCTTAGCCAGCCACCAACCACAAGGCTCCTGATCATTGGCTCTGGATAAGATCTGATGGGAGATTAAGACCGAGACACAGTGAAGCATTTAGAGAAAAGGATAAAGGAGGAAATGGGGACGAAAAAAGGACTTTATGTGTTTTCCTCACCTCCACCTCCTCGCCCTCTCCAATGTCTTTCTTGCCATCAGCAGGTGGGGGCATCCTGACATCACTGAAGGGCACCTGGCGCTCTGGCTGCCAACTGAAAATTAGATGCTAAGTTCTCATCTTGCTAATACATGTGTCTTAAATGTTTGAACTTGACACACTTATGAAAGCAGCTGGAATGCAGGAGAAAGAGAGACTCACTTGTTCTCAAAGGCAATGGTGAGAGAGTCATCGTGGATGTCTTTGACAAAGCCCTGTCGGACAGACAGAGACACAGACAAAGGTAAGCACATAACAACATGACAGCTGACAAAAATGAAGCGCCACCCATTTAAAGGTGGAGTTAGCAATTCTGAAGAAAGATTGTTGATATCTGAACTTTAGTATATAGGATATGTTAGCCCAATAATTTACTTTGCACAGACAAGGACGTGTAAGTCCACGGTAAAGAATGTGCGGTCTGCTGTAGCAAGTAAAGTATATTTAGACCAAGTTGGTAAGGTAATATCACCGATGTTATTTACATTTCATTACTATCACGGTGTAGCTCTGTTTCACATGGCCAAGGAAGTGGAAGAGGGAGAGAAGCAGAGGAAGAGGCAGAGGTCTTAGTGCAACTAGTTCTCCTGTTGCTGATGGGCTGGAATAATGTCGTGTGGCTCGGTCCGTTTATTTCCAATTTACAGAACCAGGGCTGCAAACATCAGATTTTTTTCCCCCAGCACACACAGAACAGACAGCTAGCGAACCGTGAGGAGATATTCACTGAATTTAAAGTGTATTGGATTAGGATCACTGACTGAACCTTTAAGTTACACTGACAGTACAGGGCAGAAAGGGTACAGAAACAAATGACATTGGAAGGTTTCTCCTTTGTAATGGATATAAGAATGAAGAGGCATGCATCACAGGCACATGGGTTTAATTTACAAAGAGCTGATTACACAAGTACTGCACTGTAATGCATATATGTAGTGCATATTAATAATATTATGAATCAAATAAATGATCTGCAAATAAATCAATAATTTAAAAAAGCATTTCATGCATCCCTTGCACGTCATACACACACTCCATGACTAGCTGTAAGTAACCTCACTAATTGGCCAGACAAAGACAAACCAGAGTTGTACATTTCCGAAATATTCAGGTGCTAAAAGATGTGCAATTTCAATTTCATCTTAACAAGATCACTGAATCATTGAGCCATCTAGCTCAGGAGTTCGAGGTCCAGCCTGCGCAGCTGGCAAGCAAGGAAGTAGACAAAGTGACTCATGAAAGCAGGGTTGGTAGACAAGAGAAAAGCTGTGAGGACAGTATCAAATAGTCGTTAAGGAGTCATCTGAGGAATGGACGTGAGGCCAGGAAGAGGGGAGAGGCGGAAGAATGAAAGTATGGCAGAGGAGATGAGAGAAGGAGAGAGGAAACACACAGGCGAGGTGGGAGGGAAGGAGACGGGACTGTCACAGGCAACGAGTCTAGAAATAGCTTTAAAGTCGACGGTATCAGTGACCCAGTCCTGACGTGCCAGCTGGTCGGGATTGACAAGGAACAGCTGGCTCACACACACACATACGAAAAATAGCTTGGGCATGATGAAGTATCAAATAATAGACAGGCGTTCAGTATATGCATGGCTTAAAATCACTGTCATAACTAATCATGGTGTCCACGATATATCACACACTTTAATTGAATGCATAGTCAAATTCAGTGGGATTTATAACAGCTCTAACAACAGTTTCCATTAGCCGAATAAATGATATAGAGCTGCACATAACTACAATTTACTTGAGCCACATCTTTCGACGTCAACAGTTAGGCAACTAGCAAGTTAGCTAACTTTTAGCTCAAGGAAGCTGCAACTAAACGTCAAGTAAAATGAATAACGGCTTTTATTGACTACATATTCCTCTTATCGCACACAAGCTGGTGGCAATTCCGCTGTGAGCATGAAGAAGGGTCGCTAAAGAAAAGTGACAGTTGACGACTTGCGAGCGATGCTAGCTTAGCCGGCTAATTTTGGCTAGCACAGCTAGTATGAGCTAATGGCAAGCAGCTGAGTGGGTCCTGAGCGAGTCGGACACTGCTGTCGTGGTTCAAGACAGTTCTACTAACATATAGTATCGTGTAACAGGCTATAGTGTTTCTTGCTGAATCGATAAGCCGATATTTACCTTATAATAAGCCCCGTTGGAGCCACGGACCTCCACCGCCAGTTCTTCCATATTGGACACGCAAAGGATGTTGGGACGACAGGTGCTCCTTAAAGCATCAGGGCTGAAGGCTGAACACGGGAGAGGTGACTGTTGTGTGATAGTGGGATGTTTGTACCTGGATCATACCTGGATGCAAGTCAAAGTCAACATAAAGCTTCAGTGTGTTTCCTCACGCCCATAGTTCAACAAACTGAAGCTTAATCTTACCTCTTCCTGTTATGTTTTGGTTATGGCAGCATCACTATCTATGTGCAACATTGGTGGAAAGTAACGAAGTACATTTACTCAAGTATTGAGCATAAGTACAATTTTGTGGTACTTGTACAGTATTTTAAGTATTTTACTATCTCGTACTTCTTCCATCATGCTCCATTACAATCCAGAGTAAATACTGTACTTTTTACTCAACTGCATTTTTCTGATTATCTTAGTTACTATGTGGAGTCAGATTTAAAATACAGAATATAATCAACAAACACATTATCCATTATTATAGAATAAGATAAAGCTTTATTGCTGTATTACTTATATTATTTAAGCAAAGATCTGAGCACTTCCTCTACCGCTAGTAACTAAGTACATTTACTCAATTACTGCACACAATTACTTACTCGTGCTTTGTCTTAGTACTTACATTTCTTTCTGATCATTTCCTACTTATAGGCTACTTGTTTCAGAAGCAAATATCATAATTTTTCACCCGTCTACATGCATTTGACAATTATTGTTTGGCCTCTACTTTGCAAATTAAGACTGTCAGAATATCAGAATATCAAATAAAACATGGAGCACTGTTTAGTTCGAAGGTATTCGTATAAGAAATAACTTTGTTTGTCCTGAAAGGAATATTGATGCACCAAAGATTCTTAGTATACATTACAAAATAAATAGCATATGCAGTATGAATATATGTATGTATGTATGTTTGCTGTCTATACATACATAGTAAAATAACACAGAATTAAAACAGACAGTATAGTATATATACATTTAGAACACAGGGAGGTGCAAATTACAAATGAAACACTATATTATAAAAGTATAAACAATGAAAAGATGTACAGATTGGTGCAACAGTTAATATGAGGTACAATATACAATAATGGTACATGATAAAAATACATATCAGTGTCCAGCCATTAGAAAGGACTTGGACAGACCGGTGGCCACTGGGAGGAAGAATCTCCGGAGGAAAAGTGGTGCACCTTGGTGGTATAAGTCTGACGTTGCTTGTGATGGACATTCAGAAAAGTGTGAAGGGGTTGAGGGGCAGAGTGTTGTCCATTAGCTCCCACGCAACCAGCTACAACATTAAAGTGCTGTTTACAGGTAAATGCATCATTTTTAATAATAATGATATCTTTAGTAATATAGCATGACGCTGCTCAAAATAATAGGTGCTTTTCCTTTTGATGCTTTAGGTGTAATTTGCTGATTTTGAAGGACTACAGTGTATATTACAGTAGTAGTAGTAGTAGTAGTAGTAATAGTAGTAGTGTTACAACTTTTATCTTGAGTGAAGGATTGAAATACTTCTCCACCATGTTTACAACAGTTATAATGATTAATATATTAGGGGTTCATGGCAGGATATGAGTTCACTTAGTTGAAGCTTAGTTGAAATGCCACTTGTTTTGAACCCCATCAATTCAAATGTAGCTGTCACACATCTGACTCGAACCCAGAGTCATAATGGCCATAAGAAAAAGTCATAGTAATCATACTTTACCAATTTCCAATTTTTTCCTGTTTAAACGCACATTGTCCCAACAATACATTGGTTTCTCCACCTATATTTGATTTAAATGACATGACAAATATCTTTGCATTAGGACCTTAAAAATATCAACCTAAGGTTTAGTCACTTTTAAACTTAAGACATGAATAGAATTTCTGGTCTAACTCCAGTATAAACCCTCAATCATTGTTCATCCTGTTCTGATTCAACCTTCATGTTGTTTTTACCTTAAGAAGGAAAATAAATGATAGAAACCTCACCTGACTGATGTGAAGAGTTCTGGTTGCTCTGCTCTGTTTTACAGGTGTGGATTAGGTCCAGTGCAAATGCAAGAATGATGACATTAGTCCAACAGTGTAATTCAGTGTTGATGAGCGTTCAATCTTCCAGAATGAACAGCATGGTGACACTGGGCACTGAACAGACCCATGAGCATGAAAACAGTGTGAAAACCCTGCAGGTGGGCCAAAATGATCAATAATGTGAGCAATTTTGCAGCTACTACCAAGAGAACAACCTTCATCAGAACACTAGATAGATATATATTTTTCCATCTCTTCAGTCTAGTTTCAGACACTTATCTAGACTGGTATTCACCCATGGAAAAGAGTCAAACATTTGATTTTGATGTTCCTGTTATTATGTGACCTGTATGTACTGCAGATCTGGATGTACTAATGAAATATAATGAAGAATCACAGTGTTCACCCTTGTTTATCTGGTGCATTGAAACCAGTTAAATTTAAATTTCTAACTGAAGGTTCAACTGTTTCACACTGATGTATCTTTCCTCTTATTTCATACAAAAGAGTACTAAGCGCAAACATTTCAGCCGATGCTCTCGTCAGGGTTCAGGCTCCGGAAATATAATATACTGTATTCCTTTTTTATTTTCTAGTTCTGGTGCCTATTTCAAATGATCAAATTTATAAGGTTAGATGTCACATTTATCATATTTAGCGGAACTTCACTGATCTGCCACAGAGGAAATAAACTGGTACAGTGTGAATGCGTCTTCAGGGCTCAAATGTGCCAAAATATCACATTTGTAAGACCAAAAGCTCTCGACCGAAAATAGCTCAAGCTGATGGCCTGTGAGTCCAACATCAGTTGATCCCTCATTCCCTCATCGATGCAGCTTGTGAATAGTTGGAGGAAAGAGTTTGTCAGAGAAGGTTTGTTTTGCCAGGTGTGCTGTTCATTCACATTCACAAATTCTTGGACAGGGCTGCTTTAAGATAAACACACACAAGTGTAGTAGTCAGTCAGGGAGAGGCGTTCGCTCATCTTTTAGAAACAACCACTGTGACACCTAGTGGCCAACAGTTAACCTCCTGGGGACTGTTCCTCTTTTGCATCAGATATTCATTCTGATTTGGCACCACCATGAGACTGCACCGCTGATACACTACAGAAGCTCTATGGTAAGACAAACTTCAGTGGTGTGAATCAGTGTCAATTGAAGCCAAAGCCAAGTTTGAAATGAGAAACAATGTACAGTTATTAGCAGTTTATTATAGGAAATAATTTGAGCAATTTAGCATTGGGTCGTGTAACCTGTCAAGTTGAATTAGATTAGGTTGGGCTGATCAGTTTTAAGCCGTCCTCAGTTTGAAAACTGACTTCTGCATGGTCATAAAATCAAGATGATCCCTTACAACAAGATGTTGGGCGCAATTTAAAATGGAGTAACCGAGAGAGAGAAGTTTCCAAAGGTAGCCCCCAGAACATGAAAAATTCAAAACAAATGACTGAAAGCAGTAATCACCCCCAGAGGAGACAGAGCTTTAAATACACAGATTAATGCAGGATGACTAAATTTGTTACCTTAGAGTCATTTACATTTGCTGTTACTGTAAAAGGCTGTAGCAGAAAACCTTTATTTCCAATTGTGTTTACTTTGAAAAACATATTTTTCATCAAACTCTCACTGGCAGTAGTTCATATAGGCAAAAACTACTGTCTGGGCCTTTCAGGAAGTTGACATTATTCCCTGAAGGTACAGTACATTAGATAGTAGATACATTCAACAGGTATGATGGTAGATAAGTTTTGTCTTACTCTTTTAGTCCTCTCTCTTAATATGAGGACAAAAATAATAATTTGCTACAAAGAACATCATCGTCATCATATAATTTACAACATCATAGCCAAACATTCACAAAAAAAGTATCAATTACAATACTTTTTATTCCGTATGGACACACAGCAGTTAGACATGTAAGGAAACAAAAGCGACTGAAATAAAGTAAGTGGACACTGACACTTGCCATGTGACTGAAATCTGGACAAACACATCTCACTTAAGAAGAAAATGATAATTAAATAATTAGGTAAATAAAGACATTTGTAAACGAAGCACTCTGCTGAATATTCAGCAGCTACCTTATGGTTGTCATTACTATGAACACATAATGCAGTATGAATATAATGTCATACCAAAAGCACACGCAAAATCACTTTAAGTGACACTACATAGCCTTCAATCATTTACATTTACATGACCTATATTCTTATTTACATCTGAAAAGAATTTGTTGATATGTAATGATGTATAGAGGGTTTTTGCTGGTTTTTGTCTTATCTGATTTACTACAGTGGTTGTAGACTTTTGTCTTAATCATTTCCAGTGCGAACAAGACATGGTGATCACACTCTGCTATCAAATGTAATAAAGTGCTGCACAATGAAATAAAGGTGAATTATTATACAACACAAAATACAAAATATATGTCTTTAGGGGTGTTCCATGGTATCTTATTGATGTATCCCAACAAATGCGATGAGATGAAGACAGCGTGTTCCTGTAGTGTCTGTACTGTGTGTCATTCAGTGTGTGTGTGTGTGTGTGCAGCTCTGTGGTGAAAATATTCTGCTTGGTCTGAAGACATTACCACAGACCCTCACAGTCTGCCTGATAGTCTGTTCTCACGTTCTGATTTAAACCAGTTTACCAATTCCATTATGCTAAGCCCGAACACTGGTTGGGAAATGATGAACGATTATGTGAAACACATAATCTCCCTGCTGCACCATCATTGCAATATGACAGCCAAATTTCATTCATCCTATCCAATTTCTTCCTTATTTAAGGAAAGAAAATTACTGGTCCCAGTAATCAGATATGTAGCGAGGCTGTGTGCAAGAGTTAAGCCCACTCCCATTAGGCTTTCTGCCTTGCTCTGGCTGTAGTCAAATACATGCACGCACACACACACACACACACACACACACACACACAGGAAGACAGATACACATGTTCCACATGTCTGACCCTCCTCAGTTCTCACATCCCCTTTCACCCGTTTCAAGGACTATTATTTGGCCTTGATATATTCTCTACAACATCATCCGTTAGCGATGCCAGTTTGAAACACTGTGTCCCTTAAGTGGTTTAGAGAGCTGCAGACAGGCAGTTCGCCCACACACACACTTCAGACTCTCTCCTCCTCTTCTCTCTCTTCTGAAAAAGGCCTGCACAAATGTTCTTTCTCCAAACAACAACATCATTTTTGAAATTAGGCTGCATTAGATAAGAATGCAATTTTGTATTTTTTTTGTCTGTGATTATCCGCTGACAAAAATCAAATGTAATGACAAGACATTATTTGGCACCAATATTCATTCCCCTTCTCTCTCTCTTCCTCTTTCTATCTCTGTGGAGTAAAATCACCAGCGAGCTGCTATATTAAACACCATGTAATTTATTGCTAATACACTCTGGGTATCATAGGCTCTTAGAGAGCTCCAGTGTCACAAACAGAGAGGTGTATTGAGCCTATGACTGTTTGTTCTCCTCCACACATGTCCAATTTCTCTCTCCAATCGGGAATGCATTATAGGTGTAATTGAAAATTAGTAGTACATCTTTCCTTTTTTTTCCGGGGGTAATTTATCAGGCTTCATTGTTCCTGTGTGACACCTCCAGGGCCTGTTTCTAACAAGGAGCCTGGAGCACCGAGAGGCTTTCTGCTTGCCCAGGCCCCGCAGCGCTTTCTCTGCTTTGTCACTAATTGTGGCCTCCTCTCCACTGAATTGTGATTCGGGTAAAAGAGCTTGTTGGCTCGATGCAATGAAGCTGCCGGTGACGCTCTCACCATTATCAAAGATACTCTTGATCTTTTCAAAAGCAGGAAATAGATTTTTTTTTTTCCCAAGCCCCTGTTCAATCACACAGGGGGTTGGCGGGGGGAAAAAAGTAATTTGCAATGCGTCCATTAGTTCTTCATTAAAGCAAGATTAAATTGCACCTCAAATCACATCTGCCTTTTCTAGAGTAAAGGGTGACAGTTTTAGGGCCAAAACTAATTACTAGTGCCAATGAATGAGAGAGGAAAACAGGGCTGTTTTTACATGAGATAGTGTGGCCTGTCATTATATTCAGACTAATTCCACTCTGCCTGCTCTCTTAATGAGACCAGAACGTCCTCACATCTCTCTCTCTGTATCTGTATCTGCCTGCGCTCCAAATGTATAATTTTGATAGCACTTGGAGTTTGCATTAATTAATTTTTCTGCGAGACCTGCCACAAGTGCCAAATCTGTGATGTTCTGAATTATCATTTCGAGAGAAAGAAAAGACAGACAGAGAGACAGAGAGACAGACGAGGCAGACAGACAGCTGCTGGAACAGTGAAGAGGGGAAAAGAGAACTGAGACAAACTAACTTTAACTTCGCTCTTCTTCAACTTGCTTCTTCTTTGTCTTTGTCTGGCAGCCATTAGATGTAATGTAAAGTTACTCTTTGCCCTGTCATGTTACAGGTGATTGAAATATTTCATGTTTGGTGTCTTGAATAAAAACAGATTTTGTGGCAAAACAAAGGGTAAGCATGCAATTAAGTGCAGTCACAATAATCACTTCACTTTTAATGGATGTGTCATTTATGGTAAAGTCAAATTCTGTACTATACTAATTGCATACAGAGATTTTACTCTACACAATTACAGCTACTTCCTTCTATGTATCATCTTCGAGGAAATGATCAATTCAACCTCTTTACCATTAGTTGTTGTTTTAAGGCATCATTTGTCAAATGATGCGCCAATCTTATTTGCCACAGTAACTTAAATTCGGCGACAAGTATGTTGCAATACATGATGGACTATTTTATTTAATATTTCTGTTTTTCTTTTGCACGCTGTACAAAGTTGTACAGTGGTACCAGAGTATAGCATTTTGAGTTTTGCACATTGAAACTGTTTTGAAAAAACTGAGCCAACGCAACCATGAAAAACTGAGATTTGAACAGAGCTGAAACAATGCCAATGGCAAATGTGAAGAATCACTTATGTTTTAAGTGAATATTGTTTGGGTTTGGACAGTTGGATGGTGAAAACAAGACATCTGGAGACATCACCTTGGACTTTAGATAATGCTCGTGTATTTTTCGGATTTTTCTGAACTCAAATTCTGATAATTGTTGCATCTTAGATTCTTGGAAAGGTGATATGAAGTTCATATAAATTGACAATCATATGCATTATGCAGTGCTTGCCAGACCTTTGAGGCTCAAGAAACATCAGTCATGGCAGTTTTTCAGTTATGTTGTGTTTACATTAAAAGAGGCAATGAAAGGATTGACAGGAGGACATTTTGACACTTGGATGATCTAAATGATGGGAAATGAAAGTAGCCTCATTGTTCTTGCAAGGCAATTAGCACCAAAGCCTCCATTAATGATTCGTTTGACCACACAATCAGTTTCATGGTCACTTCATAAGTTCTCCTTTTCATGCGTCGTCAATACACACAGTTTTTTTTTGTCTTTAATGGACTTTTGTGTATTTAGTCAATTTTGTGCAAGACACACCTGAGTCACCATCTCCACCAGTATTGAAAACTCTTGAATAAATGAACTGCAGCTCCTTGAGAATTTCAAAGTTCCTCTTCATAAATCCAGTTTGCATTGTGTTAAAATTGAAGCTGCTTTATTTTCCTGCATCTCAACACCAATACAAAATTTTGGGCCACTTCCAGTATGTCGCTGTTTGCCCATCAGACACCACAAAGAAAACTAACTTTGCACTTTTCATTTGCAAACTACCCTGTTTTCTTAACCTGCTGGGGAAAGTACGAATGTTCAGTAATGCACGTGGCCCAGCGCCTCAGCTCCTTTCTTCCTCTCCTCTCCACTCTGCTGGGATCGACAGACGCTCTTCTCCCGCGCTCAAGGTTGAGGGTGGTTAGATTAGTCTAAGAGCTGAGAGCAGCCAAGTCTCACAAACAGGATTTAGCATGTTGTCTCACAGTGGCAGCCCTGCCTGGGATCACATGGTGCTGATGAGCCCTGGGGCATAACATGCTTATGGCAGATACACTGCGATTTACAGAGACAGGAGAAGTGCAAAGTACACCAACTTAACATGTGTGCATTTGTTAACAGTGCACAAAGTTGAGATGTTGGCATCTTTAAATGAGTCAACAATGTTGTGAGGCTTTACCTCTGCGCTGTGTATAAATCTCTTAATGCACATTACAGGCTTTTCAGAGTTGCCAGCTGATTAGCCCTCTCAAGACGATTTTTGCCATCCTTAAAATATTTTTTTTTCTACATACAGTGCATTTTTCTCCTCGCAAGGTACCAAACCTCCTTTCCTTGCAAAAAAATATATATGCACTAGCACTAATTTTTTAAGCAGAGGAATCACCCCACTGGTTTCTGCTGAAGTGAGATTTGGCTGCAGAGACCGCGGTGGTTCCAGAAATTCAAACCTCATACCATTCCAGGCTGGGCTTATCCTAAGCTTGTTAGTATGTGTGATGCCGGCACCGATAGGGACCTCTACATTACCATAACGCTGCTGAATTAACTATGATCTTCCACTGCACCGGGAGAAAAACTGGCCCACAGAAGTTTTGCAATATGCTGTGCAGGATATTATGATAACATGCTATAATAAATGTTTCTAATCTACTTAGTGGAGGACCAGGGTTCAAATATGTTTCTATATTAGGCTTATTAATGCTCCCACAGATTTTCTGTTCCACCGTCAGAATGGGCAAGAGCAATATGCACACATAACCAGAAATGGGAAAATAAAAGGTCTCAGAGTGATGATTAATTAAAGTGCAGATTGGGCAGTGATACATCACACAACAGAGAGAAGTGCTGGAGTTAAAATGTAGTCAGTGCCTCATCAAATACGAACAATGACAACACTGAGGAGTTTATGTTGTGCTATTTTACATAAATTACACACAATGAGTTGTTTTAAATCTTATATGTAGAGTCAGTATTCATACTTTTGACTGTTTTTAGTGAAATAAGATTCAGACCATCATATGGGGCGATCAAATATATAGAAAATATAATCTGACGTTTAAATTATTGCTGAAAATGCGATGAAAATTAGACACGTTTCACGTGGTTTGTCGAAAACATGGCTACAGTCTTGATCAAACAGGAAGCAAACTGTTATTGTTTTTATCGACATGGTGGTTTAAGTAAATAACCCCCATGTCAATAAAAACAGTTACATTGCTTTTTCCACTTAAGTGGCTTAAGGTTGGAAAAAAGATCAATTTCCACACTGTCATATGTAATCTGTATTATCTTATTCCAAGTCATTATTGAATCTACGAGACATTTGCACTGGATGAAATACTAAAACCCAACACTTGATTTTTATGGCCGCGCCATTACATCAAATGGAAATATTACGCGTGGCTTGTGCTTCAATTTATGCACATTTCCTCCTCCGTTTGAATAGTTTGGGATTTTAAAATAGTCTGTGAGTTCAGCATGAGTTTGTGAACCCATTGAAAGGTTAGTTTCAGGTTTCAAGGAATTGTCCGACATTTTGGTAAATATGCTTCTTTGCTTTCTTGTCAAGAGTTAGATGAGAAGATTGACACCAATCTCATGACATCAAACTCACTTTTTAACACGTCTTTTATTTAATTAATACGAAAAAAACAAAGTGTAAAAATGGCACCTCATAGTCTTATAGGTTATGTGCCGGACAGTTTCTTGGCTTCGGATGCTTCTTTAGAAAGAGCATGGCTAGTTGTTTCCCCCTGTTTCCAGCCTTTATGCTAAGCTAAGCTTCAATCTGCAGCTCCACATTTACCATGCAGTCATGAGAGTGGCATCAATCTTCTCATTTAACCCTCAGCAAGAATGTGTGATGAAACAAAAGCACTGTTTCCTCATTTGAAACATGCAGTTCACATTTATCAAAGAGTCTTCCTTCAGCTTACAAACACAGTTCTGGCTGTATGTAAAGTAATAATCAATGAGTGCAGCAGCTGAAAGTCCTCCTGTGACCTGCCCTGTTAATCTGACTGCCGGCTGAGCGCTGCTGCAGAAATACCACGAGGCCTGCACGCATTCAAGACGCATTAGACGATACACTCCTAAAGTATCCTTATTATACTGCTCGTCTTATTTTGATAAACAGTAATTTGGTGTCATGGAGGACAGTGCGGAGTGAATGGGACTTGTCTGTCTATCTGCCTCTCTGCCATTCACACCATTTGTCTGTTGGGTTAAGACTCCCCTCTCTCCCTCTCTCTTTCTCTGTGTTGACACATATACATATCACACACCGGGATTAGCATGACGGTGACTGTAACAAACCTCTCTTTTGAAAAAAAAAAGAGAGAGAGAGAGAAAGAAAGAAAAGGGGGGAAAAAAGCACCCTATTCTATAGTGGAGGTGCCCAGCCAGAAAATAGCATACTTAGACAACAATGGCGTGGTAAGTACCTTAGCAAGGATCAGCGCTGGCAGAGTGAAACACATTACAAAACAATGGCTGACTGCCTGCCTGCTTGGCTGCTTGGATGGCTGTCAGGAGCCGCGGGGCTGCCATGAGCTGCCATGCTGTTATTTGTCAGGGGAGAGAAAAGGAGACAGAGACACACATCATCATCTCGCTCCTCATCGCCCGTAACGGCTAGTCTAATCCCGCCTGCAGACGGATCTCCCATGATCCCCCTCTGCAACGCGTGCCGTGTGATGTTGTTCCACTACATCGACGACAACACGGACGTGGATGCAGAGATGACAAGGAGGGGATATAAAAGTGTCAGTTAGATGTGATTTGGTCTTTGCAGCTTTAGTTGAAGAAGAGAGATCTGATCTAATATTGCTCACAAGAACAAGAAAAATAGATGATGCATATTACAGCAATTAGTCAGTTAATCTGCAACTGTTTTGATGAAGCAAAAATATAAGTTCAGCTTTACAAAAATGAAGAGTTGATGCTTTTCCTTCTTTAGCATTACTGTATATCTTTGGACTGTTGGTCAAAACAAGAAAACAAGACTAAACATGTGTCACAGTTTTCTGACATTTCATATGCCAAAAAAAAAATCAATCAGTTAATTGAGGTGAAAATAATTGTTGGCTGCAGGCTACATACATAACATAAGAGTAAAATAAATATGTATTTCTAAGAGTGAAGAATAGTCAGACCACAAATTTTAGTGGGTTTTGAGGCCAGAATTGGATAAAATAGAAACAGCTCCAATCACGCCGCAAAGATTAACAATCCAAAACAAATTAAAAAGCACAATCCTAATTTTAAAAAATGACAAATAATCCTGCTGTTGAATTATGCTAAAATAACACAGAGATTATCCAGCAATTATTAACCTCCATATCATGCGTTCAAAATTACACATTTACATTCCAATATTTTGATAGGATCTAAATCAGGAAGTCAAATATATTCCAGTTTTATTATTGGGCCAATAATGAGCAGAGATTGTTTAATGCAAGTTAAAAGAGGAAAAGGGCTTCTGTAAGTAGAAGGAGGGGGGGAAGGGGGAGAGGGGCGTTACTAATGATATAAGAGCAAATGTTGGAGCATCTCCTGGAAATCTGGCAGAAATCCTAATGTCGCTCCTGTCCCCCTTTTAATGCAAACCAAATGAGCCGGCACTGTAATAAGAAGCTTCCCAGAATTAGTTTCCGTTTGCAGAAAATTGCAAGAAAAAAAAACCCCTAGTACTTTTATCTATGAATTTCACTCCAGCATAAGCGAAAAAAAAAAGGCAAAAAAAAAAAGGCAGACCCTCCTCCGACATTATTTGGATGACGTTCCATCAGTAGCAGCAGCAAGAAATAACATTGTGCAAATTCTATGCATGTTAATGATAAATAGGAATCCACCTGCTCACAGATAAAATGAGTTTAATTTCCCCCCACCCACGCCCATGTGCCTGCCTGGCCTTTTAGAAATTACTTATGCACAGCTATTATTAAAATAGGGCCAGAGCAAATGAGAAAGAGCCGCTATCTCTGGAGAGAGTGGCTGGGTTTAGACTGCTGCTGCTGCTGCTGCTGCCGCTGCTGCCAGGACTCTCTGCTTCACACAGTCAGCGTTTCTTCCTCACACACACACACACACACACACACACACACACACACACACACACATGCACGTGCACGTATGCAAACACACACACAGACTGAAGCTCACACACACACCTCACCTCCTCTCAGCTCTTGTGGCAGTCCCTGACCCTGTGTTTACTAAATTAACCCAAATCCTTTTATTTTTTTTGAGGGGGGTTTGAAGTGTAATGGAATTTGCAAGCTTTGTGAGAACATCTATTTGTATGTGTGTCTATCTGCGTGGATGTGTATGCTAATATGTGCACCAGTGGGATGGATGCATGTGTGTGCTCCAGCGTACATTTTGTATGTCTTTGGGTGTGCGTGCTTGTTTTGTATCCAATTGTAATTTTGTTGTTGGAAGGAAATTTCCTTTGGGTGTACAATGTGCTTGTCCCTGCATCTTCAGAGTAGCTGAGGATGTAACAATTGAATGCTGAAGGCTTGGAAAATATCAGTCATAAGAGGTGACTGGAATATTTATCTATGCATGGACAAAAGAGATGGGGGAAAAAAGCAAAATTGGGAAAGGAGGGGAGAGAACGGAGGCCGGGTGTAAAAAGGGTAAAAAAAAAAAAAAAAAAAAAAAAGAGGTCAGAGCAGGAGTGTTTTTGTACACAGCGTGCTGTATATCCTCTGCCACCTCTGCTCCATTAGCAAACCAACAGATTCCTCTCATCTCTCACTTTGGCCTTGAACACTTCCAGAACATTCATCCTTTTTTTTTTTTCTTTTTCATCCACGCAAACTGAAGGATGTTCTGATGGCTGGCTGTACAGCCTCTCTCCAACCTGAACTCCTGCCTCTTCATTGCTCTGATTCAATAATGAGTGGGGAGGGGGAGGGGGGAAAAAAACAACATCCAAACTGGAGCTCATTAGGTGGGAAAAAAAAAAATCTAAATTGGAACTGAATTGAACACTCGAAGGTGACATCCTGACATTGTGCGAAATTAAAAAGTGCCTGGCTGCTCGGAAAAGACAGAAGAGAGCGTTCACCTGCTGACAACTGTGCTGTCAAAACTGTACCACGAAAACAATGTTTTAAGCTTTGCGCATTTTATATTAAAGAACACTCAGGACAGTGCACGTGTAACGTAACGAACACTGAATGCCTCTCCGGAAACGAAATGAAAGAAATAAAAGAGGCATTATGCCATTAGGCTGTGAGGAATAACTCGGAGGACACGCAGAACAATGATGTTTGCATTTTGTCTTGGGGCATCCCGCTGTGTGTGTGCTTCCTAATGACTGCTCACTGGGAGGAAAACGGCCCCGTGGGGGATGTTAAGACTCTCATAAATAAGGGTTCACTCTCCACTTCGCGCACTCTCAGGGCAGCAATTATGTCAAAACAGTGTTTATAGTTGTAACGGTAAAGAATATTTCTGTCCTGTGAAAATGGGCCCTCCTGTGCTTGACAGGTTTTCTGAAGTTGAAATTACTATGCCGCTTTGTGATGATGTCACTGCTTAATGTTGCTAAATGATATACTATAGTTTACAAATACTACTACGCTGTTATTATTAGAGAGCGTGAGGACTGAACAAAAACCCTGATGACATACTATTGTGTTGACACGCTTCACCATTTGATGCCTACAACATATGGTCTAACAAGGACTAATGTTTGTATAAATGCATATATTCTCTGTGCACACTGGTAGCTTAGATCAGTATTTTACTCCGTAGCAACCTACAGCTGATTTAATGCAAGAGTTTAGTTGTCCTTTTTTTCAAATATATATGTTATTAACAGATGGTGACATAGTTGAAATCGAAATTTTGGGTGTAATTGCAATGCAATAGCTAGGCTTTTACAGACCAAACGAGACAAGTCCGAACAACCATCCTTCTATTAAACCTTTGACTAGCAAAAAGAAAAAGGCTGAAATATTCTTTTTTCTTTTTTTTGGTAATTCTGAATATCTATTTGGCATTGGCAACAGTTCAAAGCCTTCCCCACAATGCCAACACTGTTCTAGTGGAGAAATCGCATTTTTTAAGTTCTTGGCCTAAAAAAGTCAAACTGAAAAATTTGAAAGTACATGAATCAGACTTGCAGACTCATCACGTGTCACTTGTCTTGTAACTGTAGATTGTATTGAGCTCCTCCTCAGATTTCCATAAAAAAATCCTGCGGACTTCAAGGACAGCTTCTCCTGGAAACATAAACATAAGGACATGACTGTCCAACAACATGGCAATATAGAACAAAGCAAAGTACATGCTGGATTAAAAGGCACTTCAAATGTACTTTTCACTTGTTTTCTCACATTACAGTTGCTATGTGGAGCTGTGGAGAAACATGTACTCACTAAATGGAGATTCAAATGAACATGATGACATACTGTTTGAATCTTGGTAACCAAAAGTGAAAGTATGTAAACTTTTACAACAATAGCTTTTTTAAATGACTTCTACTTCTAGAACTTCTACTTCTCGAGTCGTTTGACAACATGTGTTTGGTACTTTTATTTCAGTAAAGGGTCTGAGTACTTCCTCCACCACTGCTGTCATATAAACTGTGGTATAGGAAGAGATTTTGCTTTGATTAACCCAGATTAACCCGCAAGAGAACCCCAGGGTTTAACACATTAATTCGGAATATGGATCATATTCTGACAAAAGGCCTCATTGTCAGACAAACAGTCGAGAGAAGTGATGTTTCTTGTTTGAGTTGATTCATATTGTGCTTTGCAATTAATCAAAGACCTGAGAGCTATTTGACAAACGCTCTATTGGCCCATAAACATAGCGACAGTGATTGTAAGACACCCCTCATTTCCAACGAGACTTTCTGACGGTTCAAAACACTTTTTGACTCATCCTGTTGATAAAGACTCCCTGAGACACTGTTACTACAAAGAGTGGTCCTCATCCTTGAAGCCTTTTCTCTTTAAAAGAAGTACTTCAGCAGAACCTAAACCCCACATATCACATACCTCCACTCTCATGTCAGACTCTTGGAAGACTGACTGTGTCTGACACTTTTTTTTTTTTTTTTTAATTTAGACTGTTTTGTTTTATTTGGTCTTTTTGAACTGATCATCATCTGTGACATCAGTAATTCTTGATCTCTACAATTCTACAATTTATTTAGCAGACGCTTTTATCCAAAGCGACGTACATTGACATACCAATGGAACAGCCATTGGGGGCAATTAGGGGTCTTGCCCAAGGCTACAGGAGCCAGGGATCGAACCACCAACCTTCTGACTGGTTGACAACTGCTCTACCTCCTGAGCTATAGCCGCCCTGATCTATAGCCGCCCTGATCTCTTGACAGACAGTTTGGTTCCGGGTGACAGGAGCCATCAGAATCGCCAGGTACATTCAACTCAACAGACTCTCTTTAAACGCACTTAAACGGAGCCTCACTGACCTGAATCTGATATCAGGGCCAATATGCAAACTAATATGTGGTCTTTGAGGGCCCTCAATGGTCAGTGGCCTCTGGGGCATTGGCCCACTCTACCTGGTTGTTAATCAGGCCCTGGTTACCTTACTGTAGAAGCTGCCTCCATAAATACTGGGCTTGATCAGAGCAGTGGTTCAATGTAACTAAGTACATTTACTCAAGTACTTTTACTTTACTTGAGCCATCTCTTTTCATACCACTTTCTACTTTTACTCCACTACATCTCAGATGGAAATATTGTACTTTTTACTCCTACATGTTTATATGACAGCTTTAATTACTTGTTAAAATAAGATTTTTGCATACAAATCATATGAAGAGCTTATAAAAATGTTGTGTTACAAATTAAACCCCACAGTACATCCAAACATAAAAGTTAGGTTTTGGGATTGGCATTTTTAGAAAATACTCATTTCATGGTTCCAGTTCGTCATTTGTGAAGATTTGCTGCTTTACCTTTTCATTATTTTACTGTATTTTCAATTGGTTGGACACAACAAGTATCATGAATGTGTAACTTGACTCTGGGTAATTGTGATGACATTTCACACTATTTTCACAATTTTTATGAACCAAACAATCAATTGATTAACAGAGTAGATAATGAGCAGATTAACCCATAATGAAAATCATTAATTGCCATCCTATACGAAACAGTTGAACCAACAGTGCATTCATGCATGAGTAATTACAATCTAATGATGAATTATTCAATATTATTACAGTCATTGTCAATGCTTTCAACAGGCATTTTTCTGCTTTGAGTACATTTACTCAAATACTTTTACTTGCAGGACAATGCAGGACTTTTAATTGTATCAGAGTATTTTAATAGTGTGTTAGTAGTACTTTTACTTAATAAAAGGATCTGAGTATTTCCTCCACAACTGGATGAGCCGATGCCCAATACCCCCTGAAGACCACTTCTGGATGACTACAGAAATAATTTTAAAAAACGTGTGTCCCCGTAGAAGAAGTTTGAGTGTGCGTGCAGTATTGTGACAGCGCTGAGACGAGGGCCAGTGACAGCGACGGGGTGAGAGTCTGATTGAATGGCAGCAGAGGACCGTACATCTTTAAATTCCTCATTATCCACTAACACACAGACACCACGTCTGCTCCTATTCCATTACTTACTCCTCCGTATTGTCATGCTCTGAGAATTCAATGTAGTACCTTTTATTGTAGAAAATGAAAAATGTCATTTTCCCCTTCTCTCTCTCTCCCCCTCTCCTAACACTAATTTAAAATGTCTCATCTCCTTCTGCGTGTTCAACAGTCTGATTGCCTCGGTGCTGAAGAAAGAGGCCTAAGAGGAGGAATCCCCTCTCTTTGTGAAAAGGAGTCCAGGTGGGAGCAAGAGGGAGGAGGAGGAGAATGGAGCGGGATGATTCATGAAGGTGAGAATCTGCAGCTTCATCAGAGTCGGTCAAGCAGGACAGCTGCTGCTGCTGACCTCCCGAACTAGTGGAGAGACCCACACCTCCAAGGACTAAAGGTCTTCTTATTCTTTTCCCTCCAGCAGTCACATCGCCCTCCTTCCCTCCGTCCTTCTTTCTTTTCTTTCTCTACCACTTTTTCACTCCTGGCTTATTGCAACAGTGCAGGGTTAAGACTTAACCTCCCGGAGAAATAAAGTCCTTCAGGTCTGCAGAAAAGGACAGTGGCGAGGTGTCTCTGTGCCTGAAATACAGTATACATGAACGTGTGTTTATGCTCGTCCCTGAACGAGTTAAAGCGTCGTCCAAACGATGAGTGATGGAGTGGTAAACACAAAGAACATGTCCTCCTTCGTGAGGCGAACACACAGCAACAGACACTAAAAATAGTTGGTCTGTCCCCAGAAAAGCACTATTTTGCTTTTCCTTAAAGAGCCATGCTCTGATCATTTACAATAACTAATTACTATGATCTCTAAGAAACACTTTTGTCATTCACTCATGCCTAAAGGTGCATAAATTCAATAGAGCTAGTTTACCCATCAATTCATTTAAATTAGATGCAAAAATATCACTGTTTTGTTTGTGCATTTTCATCTATTTGATTCTGATGCAACATTTTGAAGTGCTCATTTAAATATATATAAATGCTCTGTTAAGTAGTTGTCTAACATTTTCTGGTGATTTTCTGCTTTTCTTTGTTTTACACGATAGTAAACTGAGGATCTTAACGTTTTGGACAATTGGTTGGACAAAACAAGTGAACTGATATTGACGCCTTTGGCTTTTACTGACAAAACTATTCATCGATTAATGAAAAATAAAGAAAAGAATTACAAGCTGTAGTTTTTGTGGGTTTTCTTTTCCTTTCTATCAACCTGTCATTATGTATTTCTGGATTATCATAGTTCTTTTGTTATTGATTTGGTAATAACATCAATATGACAAATACTATTTCCTTTGCAGTTTTGTTGCTCACAAAAGTTACCAAAACAAATCTTATGAGCTGCTGTGATGTGTTGAGAGGAGATAAAAAGGGGCCCAGAGCTGGACAGGAGCCATGAAACATATCAAAGATTATATACATTTCCTAATTATAAGATATCATTTCATCACTGATTCAGTGAAATATGTTTCAGGGACCCAGGATTTCCAGCAGCACCCCTGCAATTAAGATTCACTTGTGAGATTCACTCACAAGTGAATCTCAACATAAGTTCATGTAAAATGCAATTTATTACTTAAACAAAGGTAGTCACCTCCATCAGTGTGGATGGAGAAGACGACTGCGTTCTGTTCTTTTGACTTAAGTCAGGTGTCCACAGACACAGTGTACCACTGCCCTCCAGTGGAGAGCTGCAGAACTGCAGCTCTGTTGTATCTCGTGATGAATTTGTTTCTTCTTTTAAGCTGCTTGAAATCTGAGAAACATTTAACTGTGCTCACTCGTGGTTCAGAGGAGTAGGTCCAGGTGCAGATGAGGGTCTGCGTCGCTCTCAAAGACATGTATGGATACTTTCTATGGGCTTATTCTCAGACCCTCCGAGTTGACCTCTGAATACATAGAGCTTGTATTTCCTTTATGTTACCATACATCACTAATTGAAGCTAAACACAGATTTCTCTTAAGCCAGCTGATCCATCTGGCAACAATTCCCAGTGGTAACAGTCAATAAACAATGTCTTTTGCTGAATATAGTTCTGAAAACTAAAAGGATGTCAAACAGGAGACAGTGGAGCTGAAACACCGGTGCTTATTTGTCTACATTAAAATAAATGAGTTTGTGCAAGTTGTGCAGGGTTGACCCACCCTCTCTGCAGGGACACACGAGTAACTACTTGTTTGATTTGTGGGCCTCTGGACGACCTTAGCGATTGTACTCTCACTACTGCTACTACTACGAGTGACACCTAAGTTTGACTTTTTCCATTAGTAAAGCTGAATTTGTGGCGACTGAAGGTGCTTAGTGGTTATTTTTGCTCTTGATTCTATCGGTCTAACATCAGTCTCTCCCACTAGAATTAGTTGCTAAAAACATAAAGGCTCAAAATCTCATATCTGCATATATGATACATTTTATTGGACAGTTTGACCAGGTACATAAGTGAAATTAAAGAACAAAAAACATCTGGATGACTGTCATTATGAGACAACACCAGGTTTCACTGTTCTGCCTATGTGCTTTTTTGTGTTTTCTATTTAAGTTGTATCCACTGTTTGACAACTATAATTGAAAGTGTGGAGCAAAATCAGCCTGCCACCCATACACCAGTCATTTTTAGGATGCATAATGGCCCCAGGATAATCCATGTGCTCAGTGATGCGTCTTGCTCAGGACCAAAAACTCCCGCAGCCCCTCTTTACAGGACTAATGATGACCCACAGAGCGAGCGCTCAGTGAGACCAGCGCAGTGACTGCAGGGTCTCCTGTAGTCAGTATTTATAAAGATTAAGATGTCAGGCATCTGAGACAGGAAGGACGGGGATCAGGAGTCTGTGTGTACAGTATTAGATGAAGAGGCTTCTTTACTGCCCGTATATTAGTGCTTAATCTGCCCTAACAAGATAGACTGGGACGTGCAGCCTCTCCGCAGCATCACTGATGATGGAACCAGTAATGACGGAGGAGGAAGGAGAGAGGTTGGCAGTTAAGCCTGGAGTAAGCTACTTTGGCATGGGACAACGCACGGCTGGTTGCACAGCCTCTGGTGTGTGTGTGTGTGTATGTGTCCAGTTATTTAATCAAATGTGTGACACCAAGTAGCTTAAAGCATCAATAAGCCATAATGCCACTTTGAGTTTAATTTGCTAAGTTAAAGGATGAGAGACAAGCAGATGTGTTTCGGCATGTAAAGAATAACATGATGGAAACAGACAGACGGCTCCAAAGTCTCCACTGTCAGATGTTTTATCGTTTAGCAAAACATAAGATGGAAAAGTCAAAAAAGTATGGGATTATTCACAAAAGCTGAAAATATCATGATATCTGGCATCTACATCATAATATCAACATTAGTCCAGTTCAACTTAAAGGGCCAGTACGCACTAATAGCAGGGGGGAAAAAAAAAATCATTTTCTCATTCTCTAATTTCTCACTCTTACTCACAATGAAAACAGCTCAAAATAATGCAAATATTCAACAGTTTTCTGACACCTGAGCAAATTTCATCTCCTGATAAAGACCACGTGTCATGTGTCTTTTTTGATTGTCTCAATTTCCAAAGTATTGGGTCAAAATAAATTTTGACCTGACAATGGTGCCGGATTAAAAATCAGATGAATGATATGAAAAATCATCATCGGGGGGCCATGAATGTCTGCACAAAAATTTAATGGCAATCAACCCAATACATATTTTTAGAAGTTGGAGGTGATCAAGCTCTGGAGATCTCCAGAGTCAGTAGGATTCATCATCCAAGAAACATGAATGTCTGTACATTCTATTCCAGCTGTTGGCGCTAGAGGGAAAGGTTGGGGCATCACTAAAATCAATAGGATTTATCCTCGATGAACCTTGAACATTTGCAGTAAGTTTAATGGCAGTGACGTTCAATTCTTGTTGAGATAATGTCAACCTCATGGTGGTGCTAGAGGAACAGTCACCAAAGTGAGGAGGATTCATCCTCTGGAGATTGTGAATGTTTCATTAAACTCCATCTGATAGCTGCTGAGGTATTTCAGTCTGCACCAACCGACCTGACATGCTGACATTACCATGCCTACAACTATACTGTTAATACAAATTATTCTGGATAATCCTCACAACACGCTGTGATCTTTGTCCGTGGAACTACTTTCTACCACAGAAATACTTTGTGTGTAAGTAAACAGCGATGACAGCGTGAGCACAAGTAAGATCCCATTCGCCACTATTTGCTGGAGACAAAGACTGGTGTCTGTAAACTTAAACTTAAACTTTATTTATTTATATAACACTTTTCATACAAGTGTAACACAAAGTGCTTTACAAATCAAACAAGATAAAATAAAGCAAAAAAAAAAAATATAAAGATGAAATCCCATCCTTCCCACCCCCGTCCAAACAAGCACACATACACGCACGCACAAATGCACGCACACACGGAGAGATAAAATGTTGATAAGGCTCGATACCGAGGGTCCAGGTGAGGACAACGTGAGGGGGCCGTCTGCAACAAGAGGCGCCACAACTCTCATCCACAGGGAGCACCACCCCAGGGACCCCCTCCTGGGCCGGGGTGCACACTGAGGGGTCCCCAGGACAGCGCCCCCCCATAGAGAGCAGGCATAACTACCGCTGCGGAGGGCCCCCATGAGGAAACACTGGAGCTAAAAACTACGATATGTATCAGTCTAAAAATTGTAAAAAGAGAAAAGAGAAGATTTAAGAAAATTTAAAAATAATATCAATAAATAAAAATCATGAAAAACATTGAGGATTATATATTAATAAAAGAAATAAATAGCTATACGAAAATAAATTAAGTAGGTCAACTAAAAGCTAAACTAAAAAGGTGGGTCTTGAGCCTCCTTTTAACAGGGGCAAAGAAAACCACAACTACCCCCATGGCTGGACACCACAAGAGGAGCGTGACAATACATTGATTTAGTCATTTGGGTGATCCAAGCCTTCAACAGTAGCTCAGATCAGCGTCTTGTGATGTTCCTGTCTCTTTCCCCTTTTCACTTTTGCACTTTTCCCAATTTTCCTCCAGTAAAGTTTAGGTCTAGTGACTGTGGAGGGAAAGCCACACGAGCCAGCAGTGCTTGCTCTTCCCTGGACATCAAACAGACCTGGTATACAGCAGCTTCCATGCATGTTCAGGATCAATATCCTGCTGGAAAATGAATCCTCTTCCACACATATTACTGAGCCAGAAGGGGTAGCATGCCTCTGCAAAATACAGTGATATTTCTCTCTGGCAGGTGTGTAGCTGATCCTGTGCAAGTCACTTGAAACAGCCCCACAGCTGAATATTTCCACCACCAACTTTGACTGGAGGTTTTCAGCACTGTTGCATTTGCATCATCAAGGACTGTGGCCAGGAAATATGCAAACTGTTTGCAACTGTCAAGTTAAAACTTTGACTCTTTCAAAGGCACAATGACCATTCTGCCTTTGATGCTTCGCGCTGATTACATCTGTTTTGTTCTTGATTTAGATGAATATGATTTAAGTTGGTGAAAATCCACATAAATTTAATAAAGTTACATCAGTGCTGCCCTGCTTGAAGATGTTTTTTCTCATTTAGAATAGTTTCACAGAGGGTTACATGAATGTAGCTAATATCTGGAATGAATAGTTTAAAAATATATATAACACACACTATTAAACTTATCAAATATTTGAATGAAATATATGCTGACAATTAGCAGCAAACCAGAGTAAATCAGACTCTGATGCACAATAGGACAATTTCTCAAAGTTATGAATCAATTTTAAAATTTTAATCACTTCTAAATAATGTAGTGCTACGGATCCAGGTTTTATTGGCCCCACTGTCCGACTTGAAAAGAGTCAATACAATTTTCGGTAACACTTTATTTGACGCCTATCTCTATAACGCATTATAAATGTATTTATAATGCGTTATAATGACATTATAGCACTGTATAACTATAGTTATAAACACTCATAAATGATCGTAATGCTTTATAGCAATAATCATAACACACTATAAAGCATTTTATCATCACTTATAAGGTCAGGTATTATAATACATTATAACTGTTGGCAACGCACTGACAATTCCCACATAGATAATGCATCATACATATATTTATGATATGCTTATAAACGTGTATAACTATCATTATAAACACTCATAAATCATCATAAGGCTTTATAACAATGAGCATAAAACATTATAGAGCATTTTATAATGGCTTATAAGGTCAAGTATTATAATACGTCATGATTGCTGGTCCCTTGCTAACTGATTTTTGTTGCAAGGATCAAAGGGTATTATAATTATCATAGTTGTCATATATTAAAACTCTTCATAATGCATTATAATCAATATTTAATCTACATTATAATCTAACTGATTTTTGTTTTATTGTTAATAAAAATAAATTTTGCAATGTTTTGTGTTTTTTCTTGCATAGATTAAAAGATGTGTATTTTTCTTCAAGCAAACCACTCAGAGTGACATATGACCAGCTTGTAATGTGTTATGTCAGCCTATACCTAAGCAGTTTCATCACTTTACTTGAAGCGCCCAATGACCATTTAGAGTAACTTATAATCGCATTATAATGCATTATACCAGTGATTATATGATTATTATTATAATAAATACATTTATAATGCGTTAAAGAGATAGGTCAAATAAAGTGTCACAAATTTTCATATTGTTTCTTTGACAACTCTATGAAAGAATTAAGGACAAGGATGCTTCATTCGTGTTAACTTAAAGAACTATTTCTAATCTATCAACATTAGGTAGACGAGTATCACCACATTAGCATTTAGAGTCTATATAACAGTAGAGCTACAATTATCAAAGTGATGATTAAAGAACTGAAAAACTTAAATGACGTAGCAGAAGGTTTTGATGTTTCAAAATGCTTTATTGAGTCAACTGAGTTTGTTTGACTACAGGAGAAAGTTTGTTGGAATACAACGGCAACATCTGTATCGTGTAAAGCTTGACAAAGTACTGCAAGACTAACAGTCAGGTTGTTGAGGAAAAGATTTGACAAGCTGCAGAGAGAATGCACAAAATGGCACAAGGCAGTAAACATAAGGCAGTATCTTCTTTAACAGAGAACAGTCTCAACTAAGAAACACAAGAGATATTAAAACCCTGGAGCAACTGATGTGATGTCAGACGTGTGGAATAGCCTCTACATGGGAAAACTCTCAGATTTAAACAAGTGTATTTTAAATAAGATATAACAAGAGGAAAATGTTATTCCCTTGAAATACACTAATAATCACCAGTTACAATAATAACATCTTAGCACATTATTAGGGAAAGTATTGATTTCGTTTCGACATTTTGATGAGCCTTTATTCAAGACTCACTACAGTTGCTCTCAGGCCTTAAAGAATAAGACATTTTAAAGTAAAATGACTCAAGTGGTTTCTCTGAAGGCAACTTACAACAACTGGGGACATTCAGTCAACAACACATTTGGGCCATTGCTTCAGCAACATTATCTCAATGTACAGTTCAGAGTGAATGAATTCATGGTACAAACATCCATTTCAATGTCTGGTTTCACTAGTATTGGGCACATTCTGAAACTTTTGGTTTCCGGTTATTATTTTGGCCTGACTCCCTTCTCCTTCTCAAACTGGGCAATCTGATTGAAAATATCCAAGAGGTTAGAAGGGAGGTCTTTTTTCGGCCCTCCTCCTGCCGCTGAAGTCAAACCGCTCTGTTTGTTGTTACTTCCAGCACCTT
Source organism: Centropyge bicolor (assembly GCA_037975185.1). Classification (NCBI taxonomy): domain Eukaryota; kingdom Metazoa; phylum Chordata; class Actinopteri; family Pomacanthidae; genus Centropyge; species Centropyge bicolor. Next base: position 625,013 of record JBBMOC010000054.1, read on the forward strand.
CTGATCGTTTCCCGTTTCCTCCCTCTGACCTGCTGCTCTCCACCTCTTTCCCTTTTCTCCCGTCCTTCTCTCTTCTCGCCTCTTCTACCTCCCGAATTTCCTCCCGCCCTCTGTTCTCATACCTACCACCGTCGAAGGAGTTCCTCCTGGAGGAGTCATGTCTCATCCTACTCTCCAAATGTTTGGATGCCGAACCAGAGTTCCCTAAATATTCAGATTTGGAATTGGATTTGCGTGAATGCTCAGCCTCAGTCGACGAGCAGGATACTTTCCGCTTCCTGTGCTCATCGCAGCTACTTCTCCTCCTGGAGTCACTGTCTCTCCTGTCTTTCCTGTTCTCCTCCTTCCCTCCCTCCCTGCTCTTATCCCTCCTTTCTCTACTCCTGCTCGTCCTCTCTGTTCTTTCTGGGCTTCTGCTCGGACTGTTTTTCCCTCTCTTTGTCCCGCCCTCCTCTCCGTCCCTCCTCTTTCTTTCCCTGCGTGAGGACTCAGACTCTTCTTCGTCTGAAGCTGCCGACAGAGAATACAGCTGACTGATCCTTCTCTCTTCAGCGTTCTTCTCCTCTACCTCTCCCACATCCCTCTCTCCAAACCCCGGGCCTCCCATCTGGTTGAGAAAGGTGGCGGTGGTGTTTGGAGGAGCGGGATACCACTCCACCTCGTCCTCCTCTTCCTCTCTCCTGTCTCTCTTGCCCTTACCCTCCTCACTCCTCCTGCTCTCCCTTGACGAGATCCTGCGATGGCGTTTACTTCCCCGCTCAGACCGCCTCCTCTTCTTTTTCTTCTTTTTAGACCTCCTGCGAGAGGAGGAGGACGAGGAGGAAGAAGAAGAAGAGGAGTGCCTCCTGGAGGAAGTGGAGGATGACGAAGAGGAAGAGGCTGATCTTTTCCGTTTTTTCTTCATCCTGCAGAAAAGACGCTTGCTGAAAATATTATTTCCATAAAACAGCTGATTCTTTGAAGTTATGAGATGACCTACAGGCCTTTTACCTGCCACACCTGTAAAAGATCAAAGCCAACTCACCTCTTCTCCTCTTTTAAGATCTTACGCAATTTCTCAGCACTGGTCTGGCTGCTCGTAGCTTTCACCTGCTCTTTAGCCAGCGCTTCTTCTCGCAGCCGAATCGATTTCTTTACGGTCGCCGGGCAAGGCAAGGCAAGACACGACAATGGCAAGGCAAAAGTCCACAGAGACATATTCAAACACATTCACGCCACGACCCAAGACATGCAACAGAGGCCCCCGATAAACAGTAAATCAGCCAGTCATTTATTCATGTTGAATTAAATAGTATGGGGAGGCACAGGGAAGCCATAGGTTTGAGAAGGACAGAAGAACGTCACGATCACAAGCACAGATGAAAGAATGATCGAGAAATATACGGAGAGTCATTTATTTACCACAGAAGAAGTGGGGTGATCCAAGAGTACGGTAGTTGGTAAGCAGACAAATGGACAGAGGTATAGGCAGAGATGTGCAGAGAAAACAAAGAGCATTTGTTCGCCATTGAGACAGAGACGGTTTCAACGTTACCGTATGTGGACCAGAGACACGGCGCGCAACAGTGTCCAGTGGAGGAGTCGTTGTCATTGTGCAGTTTATTTTTTTTCGCCGCCCCCCCCCCGCCGGCAAAGCAGGTGACAAGACCGTGGCAGTTGGAGGGTCAAAGGGCAGAGTCCCAGGGTCGCAGACACACACAAACACACCAAAACACTTCATCAGTATTACAAACCACAGTCAAGAACATGAATGCATTTATCATAGTTCACAGCAGAAAACCAGACACTTTAGTTTCAAAGCAGAGCATCTGCACTTGATATAGGTTTGTTTTATGAAGACGTGGCAACCTGAAAATAAACCCTCTCACACATGACCCCTGCACCTCCACTTTTCTGGTACACACACAGGTGTTTTTAATTATTTGCCTAAGTACACTTTGTTCTATAAACACACAAAGCTGAAGTTAGATAATAAATCTATAACTAATATTAAGCTAGTAAACCATTAGCAGAGACGCAGAAGTTTCAGTCCTTTTTCCCCTATGATTGGTTAATGATCAGACAGTTGTAGAGTGGCCAACAGAGAACCACTTTGACTTAAGTAAGAAACTTAAGTAATTTAAAAATTGAATTGTTTTATCAAGGGGACATGTCAGTTGTCTTTGACTGCTGTTTTAACAAGCAGCTGCACAATATGAGAAAAAAAATTATTTGCTTCACCTGTTTTCTGAAGTCATAACACCTTATTCAAATTTCAGCTTAACACAGCTTTCATACTTGCTTTAATCATTTGTGTGTGTTGTGGCCAGCTCACCTGTATAGTGTCTGTGATCTTGTGCAGGGCCTCCTGCGCCTCAGGGTTCAAATCATCGAAGGACAAAGCTTTCCTGTACAGTCCCTCGGCTGTAACGAGTTTTTCCTGTTCTTCAAGCCTACACACACACACACACACACAGGTGATTGACTGTGCAAAACTATGACCTCAACATAACAAAAAAGAGTCAAGAAAGTCAAGAAAACCATTTAACTCAAAGTTAGCTTAGATGACTGTCTGCAGTGCCATGACAAGGGTAGTCAAATGAATCTAATATGCCCACATACAATATTTCTATACTGGCTCACCGTGTGCATTGTACATTCTAACGAGATCAAAGTGAGTGGGCATCATTACAGATTAGTTTCAATTTGGAAGGAAAAGTTCTGATGCAACAATACAGGGTGATATAATGAACGCTGTATTAGTTGCTTTGGCGAGAAAAATTATTTATACATTTAAAAAAACATAATGAAATTTTAAAATGATGCAGCAGTGTTTGATCCACTGTTGTGGAACACTTGCAAACCCATGAAATAAAGATTACTTCTGCTAACATCATGAATAAATAATGATATTTTGGCATTAAACTTACTGCCACCCAGCAATAATGGCTTATATATGGACATTATCAGGATTTAAAAGTAAAAAAAAACCGAACAAACATGGATCGTTGTGAGGAGACTATGACGTCAGTGCAATAGTGCAGATGGACTTTTGTAATTTCCTTTTATTTTATTGTAGTATTATATAATTTGAGGGTCTATTTTCACAGCTATGGTAGCACAGCTTACTGTTTGCCTCTCTCCACCAGAGTCTGGCAGAGGTACTTCTTGGCATTGCGGTGATCTGGACAGCTCTCCAGGGCCAATTCAAAGTCTGTTATGGCCTTCACGATGCTGCCTTTGTTAGCATACCTGTTGATTACAAATGAAGAAAACAAGACAGTAAGAACAAAAAGAAAAACCTGAAAAGAGAGAGTTGCAAGTCAAGTTGCAATTTAACCGCATAAGACAAACAAAGTAAGTATATACAAGAAAATCTTAATAAATGAGCAACAGTATAGCAATTTTCTGCATCATTCATATGGCATGTAATTCATGGAGCACCTGTTACATCATGGCATGTGCTTGTGTTTTCATAAGGAAGATACAGGACAGGTTTTCATTGTAACAAAGACAATAAAATTATGACAGGAAAGGGTGCGCTGCCTGAAATACTGGTCCTCACACTTTCTTCCAAATTGATTTACGTATACTCTTCATCTTAGTATTCTCTGTTAGTGCAACTTTTTTTAACATCACCAAAATAAAAGTACATAATTTAGATGGTTCGAGAAACTCTAAGTAGATATATACAATGCATAGTTATATGGTACTATAACATCAGGCAGGTTGCAAGAATCAACTCACAGAGCTCCTCGTGCCACCAGTGCTTCTACATTATTAGTGTCGATGTCCAAAGCTTTGTTGTATTCATTCATGGCTTCCACATGACGACCGTGTTTGAAGTGGTCCACCCCTGCACGGACACTGAAAGAACAAAGACAGACACGGAATATGAAACATGGGTTTAAACTAATGTCAAGTGAGCAGAAGCCAGAGGAAGAAAGACTGGATAGATGGGTAAGTTCTTCACTTACTCTGTACTGTGAAAACTATGAGAGATCGTGAAATGAAAGAAAATAAAAATACATCACACATTTTTAATATTAAAAGCTTGGCATTACCACTTCAAGGCCCATGATGCAGACTGTTTCTTCCTGATTGCAGGGGCAAAATCCTCCTCTTGGAAAAGCTTGCTGTGGAGAAAAGAGGCACAGGGAAGAACTCTTGTGATAGTGACCTTCAAAGCAGTCAACATGTAGGCTTCCTTTTCCAAAAGAGTGACACAGTCTACCAGTCTACGGAGGATGCTTATCCTCAGAAAACAGGTAAAGAGTAGTTCTGTTATATCTTATTATTCCCTTTGTTAAAATAAACTGGTTATTTGTTTGCCTTCAACCTGCCACTCTTGCACACAGAAAATTATAAGAACATATATAACAACACATGTGTTCTTTGTATTAATACAATTCTCTACATTATGCAACTTGCCCTGATATTTGCTTAAGAGTCTTATTTTCTAAAACAACTAAGTCAGAGAAAGCAAGAACCAATTGAAATCATCAGTCTGTGGCTAAAAATGAGGAGTCTGTTGCTGAAAGTACAGTCCTCAAACTCCAACAAAATATGGCCAGCCAGTCAACATGTTTACCTTTGTAGTCCTCTCATCATTGACGGCGGGTGGGTGTCACTAATTCCCACCTTCTCCAGCAGGTAGTCCACTACAGAAGGGTTGTGGTAACCATTACAACTGCCCAGTATACACTCATACGTCTGACTGGAGTCAGCTGCTGCACGAACGCTGCGACTGTGAGGAGAGGAGAGTGAGTCAGGGGTGGCATACTAGAACTGAACTGTAACTGCATCTACGAGAAAAACATTGAATGATCAATTACTGCACTTATAGCAATTCATGCCACAATGAGCTGTGGTTGAAGGATTTATTTTATGTTTTGCATGAGCATTAGTTGAAAATCCGGCCGAACTGTGGTAAATAATGAAGAGCGTCATCTGAAGTTTGACATGACAGGGTGAAATGGTCACTACCATCGACAGACAAACAAGGTAAATTTGGTTTTAAAGAGATAGTAGTTTGACTGATTTTTTTTTAAAAAATACACTGCATGCGAAATTCCTTCATCCTGTTAAATAAATAGATATTAATGTTCTAGTTAGTGTTCAGATGTTCTCCTTCAAGTTCTCAAACTACAACCATTTCAGGCATATTTTAATTGATTTAGCACTTTATTTGTTCAAATAAGTGTTAGTTACTCGAAGTTTTCCAGTGCTACATTTTGTCATGCCCTGTTGTGCAGTTACCTGTAGTGTACTGGCAGCTCCTCCCGGGGAATGACACCCAGTTTGACGTGCTGTAAGCTGGGAGAGAGAGAGGCCTGGTGGAGGGAAACTGTGATTTTCTCCTGGTAGCGGTCAATATCTTTCACTGCAGCTACAGAACAGGAAAGCACAGAACTCAGGAGAAGATCTGACAAATTTTTCTGTCAAACGTGCAGGGTGACAAAAACAGCAAAAACCTATGGACGAATATTATAAAGTCACGTTATTCAACAGAGACTGAGATAGCTTTAACTTATGGATGGATTTCTAGTGGCCAGTTTGGTTGGTAGCTGTTTGAAAGTCATGCACATACTGTATATTGCAGAGCTTTAATTATAAGTTGACTGACAGAAAATTACTCAACTATTTTGATAATCAATATTTTTTTTAAGTATGACATCACCTTGGACTCTGGAACTATGTAATGGACATGTCAATGATGAAAAAAAATATTTATAGCTGCACTAATATACTACGTCATTACTTATTTGTACAACATGCAGTCATATGGAAAACAAGACCAGATGTGGAAGATATTACTGTCATTACAGTGGGCAGAGGCATCATTACACAAAACAGTGATGATCTACAACCCAGTAAGACCAGTTTTAGTTACAGATATGAGTTTGACAGCTTATCTATCAGATGCCAAAAAACCTCACATTGATTTATTATACTATGAGGAAGGACTTAACAATTCTCTAATATCATCACAGAAGTAATCATTTTATCCTCTGTCATGACAACAGTAAACAGCAGAATATAATTTTGTCTTGCCTTAGGACACTTGGACATGTGGACAGGAGGAGCTGGGGATCAGAGCCCCAACCAAGAGATTAGTGAAAGACCCACCCCAATCCCAGAATGCCATACACTATGAAAGCTGATCTGAAAACTGAATACTGCAAAATAATCTGACCTGCACTAATTGCAAATATTTTTCTCCAAATATGTATGAGTCAAAAGTCACACATCTGGGTATTTAAGAAAAAGGCAATACAGACACTAACCATTGATGAAGTCCCCAATCTGGTAGTAGGATAGAGGATCATCATGGCTGCCAGTGGAGGGAATTTCTCTAATGTGACATAGAGCCTAAAGGTAAAAAGAAATATATAGTTTTATGATACAAGACAAAAAGAATGTATATACTAATACAAAAATAATCTATCTCAATCATCATCCCTATTTACACTATGCTACAAACAAAAGCAGCATGAGAATGTGAACGTTTGGGTTTTTTTTTCTGGTTGAAGATATGATGGATGTAGATCTTGGCTTAGCTTAGATCCAGATGTTCTTTATCATTTACCAGGTTTTGTGGTTGGACAGAAGAAAACACAAAGGTAGTTACTAAAGTCACTACAGTGCTGTGAATTCCTGGACGACTGCCTGTCAGACTGGTCCCTCTAAAATCTTAAGGCAGGGGCCAAATGTAGGTTACAGCATAGTATTCATACTTGAGATATACTAATTGCACACATACCAAACATGTGACTTTACTTACATAGAGCTTAATCTGTACAGTGTGCTATTTACTCACAGAACCGGAGAGCATGCACTTGTTGTGTAGCTGGCCAACTGACAATCCTTCTAGTCTTTTGCATCAACAATGGCTGACTAATTGGTTTCGATTTTACAGGTCTATGACATGACAGGCTCAAGTATATTCAACTGATTTAGCTTGTTCACCTACCGACAACTCTAGGTCCTCTATGTCTCTCTTCAGTCCTCCTGCTGTGCAAAGCAGAGTGAGGAAGAAGCCGTATTCTCGTATGTTATTGATTCTGCCCACCACAACGTCTCCTCTTTCCAGGTCCCTGTAGAGCATGGCTCTTCTTTCATCGTAAGACACCTCCATGAATAACTCCAATGGTGGCATGATGGCATAGGGCTCTGAAAAAAACACAGGCAGAAAGCTGAATCAAACATGTTGCATACAAAGATGCCTTCCTCTATATTAGGCCATACTGAGAATATATCCACATTAAGCTGCTTAAATTAAAAACACTGAAAATATTTTTCCCCCTCTTCATTCCTCTGTCTTACACTGATACTGACATACTTCGATTTTAAAAGTTGTGGGTTACGTGCTTAAATTGCAAATTGCTTTTCAGTTCGGTGAAGCATACTTTTCACTTCAAGTGTACTATCATCCATTCTACAATCATAATTTAATTGATAGCTTACTGAGCTGAGAGCAATGCCAGAATGACCTACACTCAAAACTGTGCCCCAATGCATCCTATGTAGAAGCAGAGAGACTGCTGCTCCTCTGCAACTGTGCTGCTCAAGCAATACCTTCTTATACACTTTTTCTTTTGTCTGACACAGAAAAAGAAAAATTTGCCTCGGAGCAGCAGGGGACTAAAATGAGGTTTAACAAGCTGCCGCCTACCTCCACCTATGACAGCTACCTTGCTGAAGTTTAGCTGCTGGAATGCATTTGGTGTTTACACAGACAACATTACTCCTGTGGCTCTGCTAGTGCCAGCTGTATCCTTCTAGATTAAGTTTACTTTGATAAGGGCCATCATCAATGACAATGGAATTTTTGTTTAGCCTTGTTCAGAGAGAGAGAGAGAGAGAGAGAGTGAGAGAGAGAGTGAGAGAATACTGCTCTTCACCTGATTTTTATTTTTTTTTTGTCGGTGACATGTTCTGTTTTACAGATATATATACATATATATATATACAGATCCTTTTCATTGTCTACTCTCAAGTGATCCATGGGACTGCTCTAACCTGTTATCGTGAACACTGACATAAAAAGAAAGAGGTTCTGTGATGCACATGCATGGCTCAGATAGGCAGTGTTCCAAGGGCTTGAGAGCTACATGCAAAGTTAGTGTGGACAAATATGGACAAAGACAGCTTAGTGCAGACGGAGCCTGAGATATGTGGTCAAACCAACACACACCTGCAGCCTCTTCCTCTTCATGCTCCTCTTCTCGATGAATGGCGGTTTTCCACGAGGGACAGAACAGGATGTCAGCCTTCCTGGCAATGAACTGTGCCACAAGGGGGCTGTCCTTAGCTTCACCCCCACTGCACAAAAAACAAACAAACAAAAAAAAACAGCAGAGGGTCTTTAGTGAAGAATTTTTTGCCATGCAAATTATAATCACATTGTGAAAGATTATCATCTTTATTCCAGAACCGCAGGCTACAGCAACCAATAAAAAAGGGCATCAAATCACAAACATACTATAAATAACTCAATTGAGTCATTTTTAGTTTTAGAAGTTTAAATAGGCGATCAGTCAATCATAAATCAAACCTCATATCCAAACTGGAAAAGGCCTAAAATCAAATCATTCAAATATAAAACAGATAAAGAGAGAAAGTCTGTGACTATTTTGCAGACACTTGTGACAAAGGGGGACCTGGTAAGACTTCTATGAAAACTGCATTTGAAGCTAAAAGTCATAACTTGCTGACTTACCTTTCATAAGTGGCCTTGCCCAGGTCAGACACCACAGCTTGGAAGTCAGGGTTCTCTGTTTGTTCACATTTCAGTCTGTTGAACAGTGGCTCTCCATGATAAGCCAAACACTGCCTCAACAATTCTCTGTCCATTCTGTTTCTGCAGGGCTGCAGTCACATTATTGTACAAGTCAAAAATACAGTATTCAATATAGCCGCTGACGTTGGGTTTGGTCAAAAATATTGAGCTGTTAGCAAAATGAAGCAAATGTGAAAGTTATCTTGCGGTAGAGACATATTTAAAAAAAACACTAGACACGTCAATTCATCACATTTTTGTAATAACTAGCGAAATATGTAAATATTTAGGGAAGAGGCTCAGAAATACGACTTAATGGTGGCAACTTTGATAACAACATTGCTCTGCGTCGTTTACTTAGCTAGCAAAACAAACGAATGCTAACACACTGCCACGTTGAAATGTGCATTTGCTATCTTTATAAAACTCACAATATTCCGATAGTTTTACATATCCGAAGTCTTATCATCTTCTACAACATAAAACACATCTGTCGTTCTAGTTGCACAAAGCTAGGGCAGAAAATTCAACTAGTTAGCGTGACATGAATCTCTGCAGAACCAACGAACATGTGCGATTGAGCATGCGCGAGATGTGTTACACCTAAAATGTCGAGAGAAACAAGTTCGATCTCGGAACCATAGTGGACTCCAATTTCATAAATTTGTTGTCTGCTTAGTTTTCTCTGCATTGCACTTGAAAAATTCTGCCTATTAAATATATTCTAAATAATTGATTAAGCTGTACCGTATTATTGATAGAAAAAATATTCACGATCTTTTGGACTATTAAATATATTCTAAATAATTGATTAAGCTGTACCGTATTATTGATAGAAAAAATATTCACGATCTTTTGGACTTGTGATCATCATAATCAAACAGATTATTTTTGCCATGGCAAGTGGTTTAATTTTGAATATTATTTAGGACTGAAAGGGAAAAACAGCCAACATTTTACAAGGGGAAAAAATAAAAAGTTAACAAGCTAACTATAAAATCTACTTTATGGTGTTTTTTAAAAATAAATTCTGACCAAAAATAAAATTCATGTCTAAGCATGGAGATACAACAGTTAAACTAAAATACTTAAAACCCAAACTAAACATTGGATTAGCTCATACATATTGGTATAATATGACCTGTCGAGCATGACAAAAGGGCCATTTAAAAACCGTTGAACATTTATGAGAAGACAAGAGAGCATTGTGCCAAGTGATATGAAGTAAAATAGATAAAGAAATAGATAAATAACAGAACAATTAATTGGAAATTGCACTGTTAAACATTTAAAAAGGCAATGGCATAAAATGGAAAGAATAGAAAAGGCCCACAACAAGTAAATCCTGCTTTTTTGAGGTGCCCTGAAAGCTTAACATTTTATTTGGGACTTATGGATTTGTAGATTTGTTTCTTTGTTCAAGAAATAAACCAGTAATAAAGCCCACAACAATCACAACTATCCACATCGACCACAAACCAGAGCACAAGAATCACACCAGCGACAACAACACCTGTGACAACCACACGCCCAAATACCACAGTTAATTCCTCAAATAACCACATACTCAACCCCCAAGAAACACAAAAACACCACAATTATCACAACAACCTCAACATCTCCAGTTATCACAACTGCACCCCGACAACCACAACCACCCCTGTGACTAACATAACCCCATGCATGACAACTACACCCACGACTACCAACATCCCCAAGCACCACTACGACAACTGTAATGACAACCACACCTACAACAATGCTCATTATGATATGTTATTAATTTGCTGTGGCCTATATTTTGTAAACATGTCTGCAAGTGACTTACCTGGTTTTTCAGGTTGCATGAAAGCAGCCACTGGTGACCCATAGCCTGCACACTCCCCCCACAGCTGAGGGAGGAGGGAAATTCACTGGGCAATCACAGACTTAAATGCTTGTCAGTGCCTGAAGTGGTGAGAGGCAACACCAGTCATCATGGAAAGAAAAATCCTCTGTTGGATATTTTTGCTTGGATATTTACATGCAACCTCTGGACAAGGTGACTATTACATGTTTATTTACCAGAGATATTTCTATGATTGTGATTGTTTGTTTCAGACATGCCTTTTGGCATCAAAGTAGACTAGAGATAGTATTCCAAAAATCAAGAATTTCAGTCTATATTTTATATTGGACATTCTCCAAAATATCACTACCTGTTATCACCTGCATGATCTCTCCTTTAAAAAAGTAACCATTTTTGTCTAATGACATAAACTTGAGTAATTTCAACATTGAGATAAATCAGATATTGGATTACAAATGCTTTCTTTTCATTTGTTTTGGTAAATTTCAACAATGGCATTTCCTGCATGAATGCTCTGCCAAGGACATTGCCGAATAATAAACAGGAGCATAATGTGAATCCTGGGTGACATACAGCACCAAGTGCCACTGTTTCACCTTTGATGAATTAGTAGAGACAAAAACAGAGAAAGTTGAAAAGATTGTTCTTTGTAACATTATTTATTTCATACTTGTTATGCCTTTAAAATGTATTTTCCAAATCATTATAGTTATTAGTTAGTGCGCATGCAAAAACAAAAGACAGAAACACTCACCAGACTATCAACTATCTCTGAGTTAGACATTAGTTTTACAGTCTGTATTGTATTATGTAGATGACAATACACACACAAGGGTAGTTTGTACAAACTGACGTCCTGACAAATATTGCATCCCATTATTTCCACTCCTTGGTGAATGTTCTCAAATAAGATAGATATGACAAAAGGTGTGGTAATACTAAGGTATTTGATTGCATTATTTATTAAGCTCTAAAATTCCTCATTCATATCACACAACTTTGGTTCCCACTACCACCGCAGACAACACAGCTTCAGCTTCAACTACAACTGCAGACACCACAACAGCAGATACCACAACTCAAGCTACAACTACGGCTGCAGACACAACAACTCTGTATCCAACCACAACTGCAGACACAACAACTCTGTATTCAACCACAACTGCAGACACCACAACTCCGGCACCCACTACAACTGCAGATACCACAACTCTGGTTATGACCACAACTGCAGACACCACAACTCCAGCTCCTACTACCACTATAGACACCACAACTCCGGCAACAACCACAACTGCAGACAATTCGACTCCGGCTCCTACTACCACTGCAGATACCACAGCTTTGGCTCCAACCACAACTGCAGACACCACAACTCCAGCTCCCACTACCACTACAGACACAACAACTCTGGCAACAACTACAACTGCAGACAATTCAACTCCGGCTCCTACTACCCCTGCAGATACCACAGCTTTGGCTCCAACCACAACTGCAGACACCACAACTCTGGCTACAACCACAACTGCAGACACCACAACTCCAGCTCCCACTACCACTACAGACACCACAACTCCGGCAACAACTACAACTGCAGACAATTCAACTCCGGCTCCTACTACCACTGCAGATACCACAGCTTTGGCTCCAACCACAACTGCAGATACCACAACTCTGGCTACAACCACAACTGCAGACACCACAACTCCAGCTCCCACTACCACTACAGACACCACAACTTTGGCAACAACTACAACTGCTGACAATTCAACTCTGGCTCCTACTACCACTGCAGATACCACAGCTTTGGCTCCAACCACAACTGCAGACACCACAACTCTGGCTCCAACCACAACTGCAGACACCACAACTCCAGCTCCCACTACCGACACCACAACTTTGGCAACAACTACAACTGCAGACAATTCAACTCCGGCTCCTACTACCACTGCAGATACCACAGCTTTGGCTCCAACCACAACTGCAGACACCACAACTCCAGCTCCCACTGAAACTACAGACACCACAGCTTCGGCTACAAATACAACTGCAAACACCACAACTCCAGCTCCCACTGGCACTGCAGACACCACAACTCTGGCTACAACCACAACTGCAGACACCACAGCTTCAGCTTCAACTACAACTACAGACACCACAACAGCAGATACCACAACTCAAGCTACAACTACGGCTGCAGACACAACAACTCTGGATCCAACCACAACTGCAAACACCACAACTCCGGCACCCACTACAACTGCAGATACCACAACTCTGGTTACGACCACAACTGCAAACACCCCAACTCCGGCAACAACTACAACTGCAAACAATTCAACTCCGGCTCCTACTACCACTGCAGACACCACAGCTTTGGCTACAAATACAACTGCAAAGACCATGACTCCAGCTCCCACTGGCACTGCAGACACCACAATTCTGGCTACAACCACAACTACAGACACCACAGCTTTGGCTACAAATTCAACAGCAAACACCACGACTCCAGCTCCCACTGGCACTGCAGACACCACAGCTTCGGCTCCAACCACAACTGCAGACACCACAACTCCAGCTCCCACTACCACGACAGACACCACAGCTTTGGCTACAAATACAACTGCAGACACCACAACTCCAGCTCCCACTACAACTGCAGATACCACAACTCTGGTTACGACCACAACTGCAGACACCACAACTCCAGCTCCCACTACCACTACAGACACCACAACTTCGACTTCAACTATAACTGCAGGCACCACAACTCCGGCAACAACTACAACTGCAGGCAATTCAACTCAGGCTCCTACTACCACTGCAGACACCACAGCTTTGGCTACAAATACAACTGCAAACACCACAACTCCAGCTTCCACTACCACTACAGACACCACAGCTTTGGCTACAAATACAACTGCAGATACCACAACTCCGGCTCCCACTACCACTACAGACACCACAACTTCGACTTCAACTACAACTGCAGACACCACAACTCCGGCAACAACTACAACTGCAAACACCACGACTCCAGCTCCCACTGGCACTGCAGACACCACAACTCTGGCTACAACCACAACTGCAGACACCACAGCTTCAGCTCCAACCACAACTGCAGACACCACAGCTTTGGCTACAAATAAAACTGCAAACACCACGACTCCAGCTCCCACTGGCACTGCAGACACTACAACTCTGGCTACAACCACAACTGCAGACACCACAACTCCAGCTCCCACTGAAACTACAGACACCACAGCTTTGGCTACAAATACAACAGCAAACACCACGACTCCAGCTCCCACTGGCACTGCAGACACCACAACCCTGGCTACAACCACAACTGCAGACACCACAACTTCAGCTACCACTGAAACTACAGACACCACAGCTTTGGCTACAAATACAACTGCAAACACCACGACTCCAGCTCCCACTGGCAATGCAGACACCACAACTCTGGCTACAACCACAACTGCAGACACCACAACTCCAGCTCCCACTACCACTACAGACACCACAGCTTTGGCTACAAATACAACTGCAAATACCATGACTCCAGCTCCAACTGGCATGGCAAACACCACAACTTCGGCAACAACTACAACTGCAGACATTTCAACTATGGCTCCTACTACCACTGCAGATACCACAGCTCTGGATCCAACCGCAACTGCAGACACCACAAGTTCACCATCAAAATCCACAACCACTCCTCCAGCAACCACACAACTAACAAACACACCCACACCAATCATCACAACTACAGGAGAAACAACAGTCCAAGGTATGTGACTCCCCTGATTTAGAATTAACTGACCAGAATTAAGTGTCCAGTTGTAAATAAAATTAACCAAAAAGAAATGATCAGTCATTCACAGTCTGTAGTTTTAAAGCCTTATTTAAAAGCAGCTTCTTCTTTATTGATCAGGCTCCGATGTTAGATTAAACACAACATTTTGCTCTGAATTAACATTAACATTACATTTAACATTAGAATACAAAAGTCCCAAATTTCTCATTAGTCTTTTTTAATGTCCTCATGTAATATTTTTAATCCCTACAGGCTTGGTATCAGTGGCATATCTACAGATGAAGATAACTTCTTACGGAGAGCTCAGCAATGCAACCATCACTGAACTTATTAAAAAGGTATCAGAATGTGTAAAATAACTGTTTTATGAAGGCTCTGCATATTCATGATATAAAGAATGAGATGTGATTGATCCTTTTATTCTCTGTGTTTTCTCCCCATTTAGTTCTTTCGAGAGCAGCTCCTGAATGGAACAGAACACACAGGAGCAGTCAGAAACATTGAAAAGGTTAAAGTGAGCCCATAGAAGCATCATGTGGACAGTCAACAGTGAATGCATAGAGATGGAAATTCAAGTTTGTGGTGGTGGTGTTGTTTTCGGACAATGTGAAGAGGCAGTTCACCTAAACCATTCATCATGTCTAGAAAGAGATGCTTTTTTTGAGTTTTCATCAGTTTGAACACAACTCATCAAAAGGTGAGCTACAACCAATATCTCCAAACCACTATCGTTTCTTCTTCATCATTTTGTCAAATCAAATGGAAATCAATCAATCATTTCACTACTGCACTGTTGGCTGTGATTCCCAGAAATGTGATTAGTGGAGATGTGCATTTGGCTCACATGTCGAGTACAATGGAAAGTTCAAACCAAGAAATCTGATCTGTCAAAGAGGTTTTTAAGAGGTGTCAGTAATTCCATTCTTTGTAATTGGAGGAGGAGCCGCCATGCTGACAAGCCTGGTAACCAGGAAACTAGTAAACTCTATTAATTACATTTGAATGAGGAAATGTTTCACACAAACCCACTGGCAACGGTCTCATACCAAGTGTATGAGGTTTGAGAAATGAACAGTCTGTCAAGTTGTACTGACAAAATGCACAGTAATCTCCTGAATGTGAATGTGTTTTGTCAAGAGAATTGTCTTTTCAATTCCTTGGAAAATGACAGCATGAAGGCACTGAATGTTTGGAGTGTGAGTGATGTGCTATGATCAAACCAATAAATATTTGAGTACAGTAAAGGAAGTCCAAGATATTATGTGTGCAGGTTCATGAGCTTGTGCCATACTTTAATGATTAAGCGTGTATATTTGTGTTTCACTTTGTGTGGTTTTGCCTATTTGCCCAGTCTCTTGCTCATTTGGTAAACTTGCCCCTTCTGGTCTTGAGTTTACAAGATGTGCAATATATAGAAATGTATGAAAATGTGATTCCTGAACTTAGGACAGTATGTTTATTCTCTTGGGGCAAGAGCTTTTTTTACTTACTTTACCTGCAGACAGAATGTACAGTATTTCTTCTCAACATCAATAATTTGAATATGTTTTCAAAATTATTATTTTTGTACTGAAATTGAAAAATTGTTCAAATTTAAATTAGACTTTAAAAATATTTGTCTGGTGTGAAATTTTGTGTGCAGCCACAGTCCCTTTCACTTAAGGCTATTTGACCATTTTTGCACTGTTGTAGCTGATGCATTATAGACTTTCTGACACAAAACCAACTGTTACGTTGTTCTACGTTGTATGATGCAATTCTGAAAGACGAATAAAGACACATATCCATTTACAGTTCCCTTCTTTGTGCTCTTTAATCATCATTTGAAAATAAAATGTATTAAAAATTTGATCTTAAAGCAAACAGAATTATATATATGATTGTAAAGAACTAATTCAAACCAAAAAAGGATAATATTGAGGAAATGTAAGGAAGGAAATGTTGCTGGTAATAAAACGTAAAACGATGTAAGCCGATACACAACACAAGATGCAAAGCTTATGTAGGTATTTTCTAAGACATTAAAAAGAGGCAGTGTGTTGAAGGGGCATGAATTTGGAATCTGGATCTACAGTAAATAACTATTAAAACCAAACATAAATCTTAACTTTAAAAAAATGTATCCCTAAGGGTTTCATATTTCAAGTTCACTGTACTGTATCTGTGTCAACAACTGATTAAAGTATGTCAACGCAGTTCACCATATCTGATCTAAGACTGTCAAAACCCCCTAACTCTTGTCATAATCAAATACCATTTCCTCCTAGCACTCTTCTAAAAGACATCATTGTTTCCGTGACACTGACATGTAATAACAGTATGTGCACAGCTGATATTTTACACCCGACTCTGAACAAATACACCTTTCAACAATACCAACAATGGTCCAGACCCCCTCATCAGCTCACATTATTGTGACTGATCCAACAAAATGACCAGCACCTATACCCCCAGTTGTGGAGTGAGTTTTTTCAGTCATTGTTCATATCCTGCAGAAACCTTTGAGCTCCACATGGTCGGCTTCAGCAGGATGAAAAGTATCCTTCTTTGCATCTCCTTCGGTCTCTGTTCTCGACTGTGTCAAACTGTTAGATGCAACCACCAGCATATATACATTTGTTGTAAAGATTTTTCTGGTTGCTTGCAAAGATATCAGCAAAATCAGTTATATTTAAGGCTTTTGTCCAAATCTATCATCAGCCATGATATTAGCGATATTAGCTCTACTACATGAGAGACCCCTGTTCTGTTCTTTCCTTTCCTTTCAAAGTTTCTTTTGAACTGATGTAATTCATGTCCCAAGTCTTCAGGGTTAGAGTGGCACATGTCGGCAAATGAAAACAGAGCCACCTCTTGTAGAAATGAGGAATTTGAGGGATTCGAGCTCCTGACACCAGTCATCTGTTTTTTTTTCTTTATAGAGTCATCTGTCAAGCTCATTTAACATTTAACATATTTAACATATCAAAGGCTGGGTAGAAAATATCTGCACTTATTTGCCTGAAACGTTCTTTCACATAGCGTGTTAATTTCACAAAGTCGCTCAAGGTGTGAGCTAAGGCGTTGCTGAGAATTTGACTCTGAATTGCTTTGCTTGTGTATCTGGTGTTCAGAATAGACTTTAACCTTACCATGTCTTGGTCTATGCTTGGTCTTTGCTATTGTTTCTAAGATTGCCAGGAAACTTTCTGGCCACGGCTGAATGCTGTACCACACTGACTTCCTCCTCTTCCTCCTGTCCACCATGAGAGTCCTTGGGTATAGCTTCAGCAGCAGCTCTACAGGTGTATCATCTGCATACTTGGAAATATCTGTGGAGAGGACAACACACTCATGTCATCACTTTCCTTAAATAGCTGCTGTATGTTCTTTAATATCTCAATTATAGAAACTGAGTAAATGTAGATATTCAATTCATCCTGTGAACTGGCTGCATTAACTTATCTAGCAGCATCTGTTTACACTGACAAACCTGGTGACAGCATTTTTATTCGATTTGAGCTTACAGTTCAAAGCATGTGTATATGATTAAAATAGTGTTAACAGTATGAAATAAGTAATAATGTCGTGTAGAATAACAAACAAAAATCAGAGAGAGCGGAAGAAGAGAGGATTTGCACTGCCAAAATGAGGAACCTGTTTGACAATCTTGATGAGGGTTTAAAGTAACAGTTGCCAAGAGTGCATTGAGTGCAATGGCATTGCGTCTGTGGGGAAAGTCAGGGTTTTTAGAATGTGCTTTCCCCTCTATTTAACCCATAAGAAGCCATGGTGACAGGGGTATAACAAACGCTTTGAATGCCCTAAATTCTTCCTTACACAGCTATATGCTTGACCTCAACCCATTAAGCCTCAAGCCACGTATGCTAAACATCCTGGTGTGACATGAATTCACCAAGAATGGTGGTGTGAAATGTAGCAAAAGTGAAGGAAGAAGCTCATTTCATAAAGTTTGATTTTGATACTAAAGGTAATTTTAAACCCAACAACTCCACAACTATAAAACAAATAAAAATAATAATAAAATATAAATCTAAAATATATAGAATATTATAAAAATATAATATAAATAAATGTTTTAAAAGACACATCAGACATGTGTTCTATGTGCTCTACTGCTATATCCCCCAAAATTTTTCAGAAAGGTATGACACAGTTCTGGGCTCTAATGGGTTAATGAACAGTTATTCAATACCAGCTAAAATAGTTCATTATGTGCAACCGATACCACATTCTGTGTTAGCAATGTTTCTTATCTGTGTTGAACTCTAACACATTCTAAAGAACTGTAAATAAAGTACTCTGGCTAAGTGTTTTTCCATCTTGGCTGAAGAGTGTGCTTTGTCATCCTTTGAGAAAATAAACAATCTCACTGATGAAAAGCATTCAAACAAAGACCCAACTGTGTTAAGACCGTCCGACCATACCAATCTCTGACTAGAAAGTGAAACTAACTGAGGATTATTTTTCAAGAGCTGGATTGTTGACCTAATGCTCAGTGATCTAAAGTTACTTCAGATGTTTTCCATTGTAGAAAGTGTTGTATAATTTTGTTTCAGCCCTCCTCTATTTTTTAAATACGTGTGTCTGGGGCTTACCTGGTTTTTCAGGTTATATGAAAGCAGTTACCGTCACCAGTGCACTTCCTCCATAGCTGAGGGAGGAGTAATTCCCCAAAACAAGCATGCAGTGAGAGAATAAATGTTCGTCTATACCTGGAGTAGTGAGAAGTAACACCAGTCATCATGGAAAGAAAAATCCTTTGTCGGATGCTTTTGCTTGGCTTGCTTTCTTCCTTTGCTTGCTTAACCTCTGGACAAGGTAGCTATTGATGATTGTTTACAAGTGATATTTTTATGCCTTTGATTGTTTGGACTTTTCTAACACACCTTATTGTATCAGGGCAGACTGGAGACAGTGGTAATGTTAAGTATTCACAAAGTATTTCAGTCTGTGTTCTACATTTGACATTCTCCAAATTTTGCTATCTGTTATTACAGACTACTGATCTCTTCTTAAAAAAATATGAATTGTATTCTATGAAATGAACTCGAGGCAACAGTGTACATTACGACAAGCAAGACTAGACACTAAAAGCTGGACTGCAGTGGAAGCACACACGCGTGAGAGTTAGTCTGAATCATCTTGAAATGATCACAACTGACAGAAGTAATGACGTAGTTAAAATAGCTAAATAGAGCTGATTCATTTGCTTTGCTTAGTTTGCAAGAAGGTAACTGCCTCAATGGTCCTCTGTCAAAATTAAGAGCATACACATAAATCCTGACTGGGAGACCGACAAGGAAAGATGAAAAACGTATTATTTGTTCTTTGGAGCAGTATTGGTTTAACAGTATTATTAGACACTGAAAATTTGAAATTGCAAAACATTATGTCTAAATGTGGTTACTGGTTAAATCCAAAAAACATTCTTTTCAAATTGAAGGCATATATAGGACATAAATTGCATATTGAGCTCTGAAACACTCACCAGCCTATGTGTGAAACCATCCCATATGTAGCCAACGCAACTGTGACAAATGTGACAGAGACGACCACAACAATCAGCTCAACTACAGAAGAAACAACAGTCCAAGGTATTTGACTCTCTGATTTTCCCTTTTTCATTTCTATTTTTTCTTCCATTCTTCTGACTATAATTTGGGGATTTTCTTTACCAAGTTTCAATTTTGTGTAGCTGAAAGCAAAAAGTGAAGGCTTCATAGAAAGTGTTTTTATCCAAGCATAGGTCTACTCCTTTGATGGGCCACATATTGAAACTGAAAATAATGTCAATTGATAGCCAAAGACTAAAGAACACAATTCTTCTTATAGACTTTGAGCTATAATTGAAATTCTATCTGAATTTCTAGTGATACTCCAGTGATGATAGAAAAATGAATCTTGAATTGTACTTGCCTGAAAATAAAATTCATGCCCAATCCGTCCTACATTTTAATTACAGTAAAGTGACCCCGAGTCTCTTTGTGAATAAAACAGGCCAAAAGAGATGATGCTGACACAAAAAAAAAGTCATTCAAAATTGAAGGTGTATATAAGACATCAAAATACATACAGAGCTTAGAAACACTCACTCCTATCAGCTATCTCTGAGTTAGACATTAGATTTACAGACGGTATTGTATGATCTACAACCCTGATTCTACAAAGTGTGGGACGCTGTGTGAAATATAAATAAAAACGGAATAAGATCCTTTTTTGATGTATACTCTATTTAAAAAAGTACAAAGACAATAGATTTAATGTTTGATCTCACTGACTTCATTGATTTTTGTAAATATCTGCTCATTCTGAATTTGATGGCAGCAACATGCTTAAACCAAGTTGGGACAGGAGAAACAAAAGACTGTGAAAGTTGTGGACTGATCCAAAAATACCTGTTTGGATCATTCCACAGGTAAACAGGTTAATTGGTAACAGATGATAGTATCATGATTGGGTATGAAAGGTTCATCCTGGCAAGACTCAGTCATTCACAAGCAAGGACTCAACACTTTGTCAAACAAATGGTTGTATGAAGGAGATTACTACATGGGCTCAGGAACACTTTTGTGTAGTTGGTAAATACAGTTTGCTTGCAAATGATTGTATTTTGTTTTTATTTTTATTTTTTTTTGCAGTGTACCAACTTTCTGGGAATCTGGGTTATAGATGACAATACTTGTAAGATGGTATTTTTGCCTGATAAGCAGGGCTAAAGTAGAGGTGGCAAGGTCACCTAAGTCACCAGGATCTTCATTTTGAGAGCAGTCTGTTTGCATGAAAATAGATTCCAAAATCCAAAATATAGCAGTTGAGAACTTTGGTGGATATGGAAATACTGAGGTGTTTAATTTTATTATTTTTTCAGAGAATTCAACCACCACAACTGAAGCCACCACGACTCTGGCCCCAACCACCACAACTGAAGCCACCACAACTCTGGCCCCAACGACCACAACTGAAGCCACCACAACTGAATCCACCACGACTCTGGCCCCAACCACCACAACTGAAGCCACCACAACTCTGGCCCCAACCACCACAACTGAAGCCACCACAACTGAAGCCACCACGACTCTGGCTCCAACCACCACAACTGAAGCCACCACAACTCAATCCACCACAACTCTGGCTCCAACCACCACAACTCAATCCACCACAACTCTGGCCCCAACCACCACAACTGAAACCACCACAACTCTGGCCCCAACCACCACAACTCAATCCACCACAACTCTGGCCCCAACCACCACAACTCCGGCTCCAACCACCACAACTCAATCCACCACAACACCAGCTCCAACCACCACAACTCAATCCACCACAACACCGGCTCCAACCACCACAACTCTGGCTCCAACCACCACAACACCAGCTCCAATCTCCACAACTGAAGCTCCAACCACCACAACTCAATCCACCACAACACCGGCTCCAACCACCACAACTCTGGCTCCAACCACCACAACTCAATCCACCACAACACCGGCTCCAACCACCACAACTGAAGCTCCAACCACCACAACTCAATCCACCACAACACCGGCTCCCACCACCACAACACCGGCTCCAACCACCACAACTGAAGCTCCAACCACCACAACACCAGCTCCAACCACCACAACTGAATCCACCACAACACCGGCTCCAACCACCACAACACCATCTCCAACCACCACAACACCATCTCCAACCACCACAACTGAATCCACCACATCACCAGCTCCAACCACCACAACACCAGCTCCAACAACGCCCCCCACACCCACATCAATCATCTCAACTACAAGAGAAACAGCACTCCAAGGTATTTGACTACCTGATATTTCCTTTTTATTTTTATTTCTTCTTCCACTCTTCTGACAGGATAAATGGATAACATAGGGACACTGTATAATTTTAAGGGGTTCAAATTTATTTTTATAGTTGGGTCAGTGCTCTAAAATGTATAAGTTCAAAGGTGTTTCAAACAGCCAAAGACTAAAGAACACAATTCTGGTTCAAAGTATACAGATGTCTGTTTAGGTACTTTAGACTTTTATCAGTAATATAGAAAGTCTAGTGATACTCCAGTGATCATTGATGAAATTCATGCTGAAACCATCGTAAATTTCATTTACGATGAAGTGACCCCAAGTCTCGCTGTGAATGAAACAGGTCAAAAGAGAAATGCAAAAACTGTATGTTCAAGGACGGCAAATTTCTCATTAGTCGTTTTAAAAATTTTACATGCAATGTTTTTAATCCCTGCAGGCTTGGCACATCTACAGATAAGGATAACTACTAATGGAGACCTCAGCAATAGTACCATCATTCAACTACTTGAAAAGGTATCAATATGTGTAAAATAACTGTTTTATGAAGGCTCCTCAACTAACATTATCAATGATATGGCATGCTCATGGTATAAAGGATGAGATGAGATTGATCTTCTCATGTTTATTCTCTGTGTTTTCTCCCCATTTAGTTCTTTCAAGAGCAGCTCCTGAATGGAACAGCCCACTCAATATCAGTGACAAGCATACAAAGGGTTAAAGTTACTTAAAAGTGAATATATAAAGATGGAAATTCAAGTTTGTGGTGGTGTTGTTGTTTTCGGCAATGTGAAGAGGCAGTTCACCCAAACCACTTCATCATGTCTAGAAAGAGATGCTTCTTTTGAGTTTTCATCAGTTTGAACACAACTCATCAAAAGGTGAGCTACAACCAACATCTCCAAACCACCAGAAGTAGATTTTAGACTCATCCCCCTCTTATGTTTCTTCATCATCATTTTGTCAAATCAAATGAAAAAAACAATCCCCCAAGTCAACATTAAGACCCATTTTCACCTTCGGTGACCCCAAACAACCATTTCAATACTGCACTGTTGGCTGCGATTCCCAGAAATGTGATTAGTGGAGATGTGCATTTGGCTCACATGTCGAGTACAATGGAAAGTTCAAACCAAGAAATCTGATCTGTCAAAGAGGTTTTTAAGAGATGTCAGTAATTCCCATGCTTTGTAAGTGGAGGAGGAGCCGCCATGCTGACAAGCCTGGTAACCAGGAAACTCGTAAACTCCTCCTTTTAATTACATATGAATGAGGAAATGTTTCAAAGAAACCCACTGGCAATGGCCTCATTCCAAGTGTATGAGTTTTGGGAAATGATCAGTCTGTCAAGTTGTACTGAAAAAATGCACAGGTAGCTGTCTCCTCAATGTGAATGTGTTTTGTCTTGTGCCTTAAAAATTGTTTCATTAAGTTTGTAGAATGTGTGTTTCCGATTCACTGGAAAACCAGAATGGCAAACTGTCAGCAAAAATGTCAGTACAGAGAAGAAAGTCTAACCTGTGTGCAGGTCACATGGGCTTTGACACATACAAAATGTATGTTTGTATTTCGTGTGGTTTGGCCTGTATTTCTGTGACAGGGAATGGGGTTGGACTCAAATGCAACACATGAGAACAGATGGTTGGGAAGGGCTTTTATTAAAGGCAAAAGAAATCTTCTGAAACACAAAACTCATGGAAAGGGTGGTATCCGGGATTGAAAAAACAAACAAACCCAAAACAACAACAACAAAGTGCAGATAAAAAAAAACAGACATGAACACAAACAAGCATGAGAGAATCAATCCAGTACAATAAGAGTGAAGTGGAGTGGCTTATATAGTCCTGATTGGTGAGTGAAAACAGCTGGGTCCACAGGTGAGATAATGAGGTGGGAGTGGCTGGCAGGGGAGGTGAGACAGAGGCGGCCTGAGTGGGGAAATGAGACGAGGTTCAACATAAACTGAGGTTGACAGAACTGTGACATTTCTCTTCTCTTCTCTCCTCCATTTGGTAAAATTACCACCTTGTCTTTAGTTTACTAGGTGTAACATACTGTATATAGAAATGCATAAAAATATGACACGTCTAAGGAGGATAAGCTCTTTGTGATCTGATCATAGGGCAGTATGTCATTTTGTATGATTCTTGTTATGCTCTTATTTTTTGTATTTCTCAACAGCATCAAACTAAAAATATTTTTAAAAATAAAAACTGTCTTCGTACTTATTTTATTTTCAGATGTAAATTAGACTTCAAAAACAAGTGTGGCATTTTGTTTGCAGCCACAGTTCTCAGCTCTCATTTTTCGTTTCTGCACTGTCAAAGCCAACCCATCATGAACTCTGTTCTCCTCAGATTCAATGCTGGGTTTATGGCAAAAAATGAACAGTTGTGGTTTTTTCTATTGTATCATACCATTTTAAAGAAACTTTATTTAACATTTGATTTCAACGTAAACATTATCCATCTATCATTTAGCCATCTATTTTCATCTTTTTCTTCTTTACTGTATGAAATTCTAGATATCAGCTGACAAATGAAGCAAGATGTGAAATTAAGGTGTATTCCAACAAAGTATTCTGTAAGAATAAGAAGCAGTCTGAAAGTGTTTGTCTGTTGGAGGTGCATGACTTACTGCAGGAATCTGCATCTATTGGAGTAACTTAAAATATTAAAATATTCTACATACATACAAATATAGATGAGGGTTTTTGAGGGTTACACACGAGTACAACAAGTCAAAACAAATCATCATATCTGACATACAACAGCCGAAACTTCTAACCTTTGTTATACTCATGTACTATTCCATCCTACTCTTCTAAAAGACATCATTGTTCCCATGACATTGTGCACAGTTGATATCATACACCTGACTCTAAATGAATAAAACCTTAAATAATACATTAGGGACATAAGGACTAATGCAACAAACTGCTCACAGACCAGCACCTATATCGCCAACTGCGCTTTTTTTTTTGGTCACATTGTTCATATCCTGCAGAAACCTTTGAGCTCCACATAGTTGGCCTCAACAGGATGAGAAGAATCCAGGAGGGTCTCCACTTCATGAACCTGTCAGCACTTCTATGCAGCTGTCCTCTCCATCTCCCTCTGTCTGGAAACGAGTGAAGCCCAGTGCCTCATGTACGGCTCTGCTCAGCAGCGCCAACAGGTCTGCAGCCCCCGCTGATCCCCTCGGCAGGAAGAGCTCCAGAGCGCAGGTGGAGGCGTAGGGCAGGCGCACACCTGACATGCTGGCATCCTTGGAAATGAGTCCAAGATGAGGGAAATGTGACACGAAAATTTAATAAACAGGTGACTTTTAATTTTCATCAGAAAGTGCACTTCAATCACCAAAGAGTGCTTAATGATAAGTACCACTGAGTTTACAGCATTAAGAAAATTTTATTTTGAAAACCAGCCTGCTTACGCTCTATGGTTTGAATTTACCTCTTTGAAATTGCAGTTGGTTTCAAGTTTTGCAAGGGTCCGTAGTACCCTGGATCTTCAAGTTTCAATTTTTAATCTCAAATTTTTGTGTTTTAATCCAACCAATCCATTTTAAGCAACCGGATGTTTCTCACCTCGCAACTTGAATACAGTTCTTTGGAATACTGGACACCTGAATTTTCAATGTGGATCAGCAGGTAAAGATTAAAAAGATATGTTTGAAATTCCTTAAGCTAAAATCTGATAGATACCTACCTGGGAGTAAAAACGCATGGAGATCAATTTGTGGAACCTGAGAGGAGGCAGATGATCAGCTCCTGTGATGAAGGCGAGGAGGTCTTCAAAGGAAAAATCTGCCTGACCATCTGACAAGGACAAACTTTAGTTCAATTGATCTCATAGTAAAACCTGAAACACTTTAATCATCTTAATGTCGCATTAAGATAAGATAACCCAAGATACAAGAGCCACAAGAGTCTTTATATTCTTTATTCCCGTCCTCTGTTCTTACCGCTGACCAAGGTGAGGACTGTATGCCAGTGTCTGGTTGTTGTCTCCTCAGCTGCCCTCAGCTGCCCGTCTGGACGGCTGTAGCAGACTGTGAAAAGCCGGTTGAACTCTTCCAGGGTCAGAGGCCGCCGTTGTGCGCTCGTCATCACCGGCACAAACACCTCCCAGTGGGACTGCACCGTATCCCACAATCCACCACAGCTATTCAGCCCCTCTTTGAACTGGGAGATCATACTGGCCACCCTGACAGCAGAGGGGTCGAGTCATTGTTTCATAGGCTCACTAGCTCAGATGCTGTTTGGAGATTTGAGTGTGTAAAAAGACTGAAGAATCAGACAGCGCTGATTGTTACTATCAGGGCAGCTGAACTTGCAGTAGCCATTAAGACACAACAAAGGACATACAGCACTATCAAACATCCTGTGAATGTATAAATATTGTACATACAAATAAAAAGTAGAGACAGAAAGTACAACAATAAAAGAGGCTAGGAGCACTCAACAAATCGGTGGATATAAGCCACAAGTGTGTGAAAGCATAGGTCTTAACTGTGTGTGTGTGTGTGTGTGTCCTACCTGTGGTAGATGTAATGTTTGACCAGACGGCTATAGATGGTTGGGATTTCATTAGAATGGGCAGAATAAATTCCAGGGATCCCACAGCTCGACACCCAGTCACACACACTGGGAGACAGCAGCTTCACGTCAATACAACTACGCAGCTGCAATAGGAGGAGAAGAGTGTTATTTTGTGTGTGTGTGTGTGAACATGCTTAAAGGCAAGATAAGAAAATTTTATTCGTATTGAGTACTTTCCTACAGTCTTCAGCCGTGTTTTTATTCAATGGCTTTAAATATTTCATAGCCTCCTGATTATAGTTTTATATTAAAATCAGTGGACAAACTATAATATTAATTTATTACAGGTGTGTGAGGTTCCTGTGTACTCGCTACCTGTTGCAAGCGACTCTGTGCTTCAGCATCAACAATGTCGTTCCAGCTGAAGTCCTCAAAAGATGGATTCTGGCCACACATCAACTGTGACAACAAAATGCAATGTTTATTGAAGCTATAAGTATAGTGCTGAAATAGTAACAACCACAAGAATCTCTATGTGAGAGACGCATGCACAAAACATGGTAGAGTGCGGGGTGTAGACAGCGTGGTCCAGGTCCACCCTGAACCAGAGACCAGCCAATCAGAACGCCTGCTTCGTAATACTTCCTGCTCTCGAGAGCTGTGAGGTCATAGGTCAAGAACAGACGGCCTAGACGACCCTCGAACACAGAGCTTTCCTGCAGCTCCAGCAAAGTCAATCTGTGTGAGAAGACATTATGTATATTATAAGATCATCATTATTTAATTTTTCATTCATTAAGTAAAAATATTTAAGTGTGTTCGCTGGTTTCAGCTTTATATCACTGGAAATAATAATAATTAGTATTCTGGGTTTTGGGCCGTTGCAAACATTTGAAAATGTCACTTTGGGCTTTGGGAAACTTTGATCACAATTTTCTGGCATATTATAGACATCTACTCACATTTGATATCAGGCTAAGTCAAGTCAAGAATAATATCAAGACAGAGCCAAGATATTATTCTGGGTTTTTTACTGCAAAGTTGCATGACTCTCTCACTCTTTGAATTTGAAGCACATGACCATAAACATATTAAAAAAACACACAAGAGGAGTATAGAAGTATAGACACTGTAGACAGCTCTGATTAAATGCCACAGTCAAGTTAGGAGACATGTTTGAAATCACCATTAAAAAGGAAAACATAAGGCAAATAATCAGAACCTGAAGAACTCTCTGAGAGGCCCCTCGTGGCCGTCTGTCTCCTCCCCACTGAAGGTGATGATGGGTGTCGTCCTGAAACTGAAGCCCGACCTCCTCACCACCTTCAGAGCGCTGTGCAGCAGGTCTCTCCTCCTCACATGGATGTGGGTTGGTGCATCTCGATCCATGTTCTCCTCTCTAAACAGTCTCAGGATGGTGTCCAAGTCCAGTGTGAACTGCACACCACAGAGACGGGTTAAACCGGAGACACACTGGAAATGGTCTCCTCTCTGTCCTCTAAGCATCACAGAATTTCTTGGACTAATTGAATAAGATTAAGATTTGTCCAAATGGTTGTATTCGTCCTTTTTCTTCTTGTCTGCTTTGGGTGAAATAAACTGACCTCCTCAGTGATGCTGCCAACACGAGGCTGGGTCTGTCTTTCCTGCTGATCGTCCTCATCCGAGCAGCTGTCCGTGCTGGCTTCCAGACAGAACTCCTTCCTTTCAAGAGACAGTGCACGTAAATTCAGGTATTTCTGTTTCATGGTTCATCATTTTTAAAGGTTTCTTACATGTTCACCGCAGGTATCTTGCTTGCTGATGTCTCAGACTCGGCCTGTTGAGAAAAGAGAGTTTTAATTTTATGCAATTTGGAGGAAATATGTATAGTTTAAATTAAGAGTTGAATTCAATAATATACCACTGACAACTATATTATTAATAATCACTCTCACATCTATTATTTTTGCAGCCTGAATCACTCTTTGAATGAATCAGACTCTTTGAATGAAGTGATGAAGTTATAGAGGAAGATTCCAATGGAAACAAATATGGATGTAAATGAAAACTGTCACATCAAATTATACTTTTCGTAAAGGGTTGTGACAGAGACAAAAAGCCTCCAACACTACCATGGCAACAGGAGAGCTAGGCTTAAAAGAGCAGTGCAGAGCAGCTGTGTTTTACCTTTGGGTAGTCCTGGTGACTGAGGATGTACAAAGCACCATGTCCACAGATCTGGAGAACCTGTTCTCCAGTCCAGCCCTCTGCAGGGGGGTCTGGGACAAACAGCACCCTGGAGCCCTGCACACACTGGAAACCACACATACCATCAGATATAAAGAGACCAAAATGTGGGAGAATTTGAAGGAAACTTGTCATTTACCACCAGGTGTTACATTAATTTCCTATGTGGCAAGAAAAATGTAATCCTGAATTCAATCTTGATTTACAGCCCAATTGTTAATTGTTCAAGTCAAAGTAGCTCTGACAGGGTTACACACACACACACACACACACACACACACACACACACACACACACACACACACCTGCAGATATGTGAAGGTGAACCTGTGTCCCGCCCATTTTTCAAAACGCCCCCGGAATAGCATCGCCAGCCGACTCTGCACCTGATTGGCCGACCAGCCATAATCAACGGTGATGCGAGCAGTCATTCCCATGGCCGCTAGAGCTGCTCGTTCTTTACCCTGTGGAACAATGAGTCTGGAAGAACCGAAAGGATTATTTACTTTATTCAGATATTTTTATTAGATTATATATCTATACACATCAGCAATTTAGGATTATGTCACTAAAGACCATGATCTCTTAAGCTGAATTAGTTATGTCACAGTAAACATTAGGATTCATCCTCTCAAGACCATGAATGTACCCAGCAAATTACAGGAATAAGCAGCCTTTCATAGATTGCAGAGTTGGCTAATTCAGACAGATGGTGGTGCCTCATATGAACATCCGTAATGCATTTCATACAAATACCTACACAACAGTAACACCTCTCACCTCTCCAGCTGGGTCAGGTAGTGTCCTCTGGGTAGACAGACCACGTCTTTGACCACCAGTCCCGTCTTCTGTGGAGTCAGTCGCTTCCATTTGACACGGCAAACCTTGTTTGGGGACGACTGTGACACACAGAACAACATCGCACTGTATCAGCATGATGGATCCACAAATCAGAGACACACACACAAAGATAGATAGAATTTTTGCTTTTATGTATCTATTCCAGCATTCATTATCTATTATCACTTCCAGAAATTTAATTTCAGATTCTTGATTTCAACATTTCTCATGTGTTAACTTTGTGCATTTGCTCCTCAATTTTGTATTTAGTCCAACTCAAATTCAGTGATAGTTTGGTAAAAATCCACTCTTCAGAGTTACGAAAAACAAATCAAGCTATGCTCAAACCTGAGAATGCAGCCCATATTCTAACACACGAAAGCAGACATACATCTGATGTGATTTAATATGTCTGAACTTTTTTGTTTAATTCATACATGACTGGCCCTTTAACATCGTGTCCATCTAATCCCTCTCATCTGCAAAACACCACTCCTTGACCAACTGATAGGGCAGACTGAAACTTTCAACACAGATAACAGATCGGGCAACAGACTGAGTAACTAGTCATTTTTGGATTTAGTCATTTCCTTTGAGCTCAGGATTAGTGCATGACAAAGCTGTTTTGTACACTTAATCTGATAAATTCATATTTTTTCCCAATTAAATTATCGAGATTCAAGAAGGCTCAGTTGTTACAGCAATCATCATTCAATCAGATCAAATTGTTTCCGGCTGCTTGTTTGAATGCATCAACCTGCTGGAAAGGCTGATGAGGAAATGACAGAATGAAAACCTGAGGTGACTCACAGGGGTCACGATGGGAGGATCATCTGACCTCATGCCCACGAGCACTTTGAGTGGAGCAAATTCCTGCGTGGAGGGAAGGAAAGCAAGAGAGTGAACTGCTTGGAAATGTGTAAAAATGCAGATATCACATGGAAACCAACAAACCTGCACATGAACAGCTGCTCAGCAGAGAATTTATTCATTTTTAATCTTTAGCATTACAACTCTGTCAAAGTATTTATCCCTCATATTTTACAAACCTCCATTTCTATCTCAATGTCCTCCATGAATCCTGGGTCAGGGGGGCAGTGCTTGGTCTCTTCCTTGACAGGAGACTCTGTTTTGGGCTTGGCCTCCTGCCTGGGTTGGGTCTGAACCTCTGGCTCTGGTTCCTCCTCACAGTCAGGGACCAGAGGATGCTCCAGGTTTCTCTGGGTTCAAGAAAAAGAAGAGGAAGCTGTTTACTGTGCATGAACATACAAATAGGTCCAAAATGACTGAAGGATGCTTCACAGGGAGGGAGTATTGCAAAACCATGAAGTTTACCATGAATGCATATGATATGATGATATGATCTTCATATGATGATGAAGATCATATCATCATATATAACTTGTTCTAATGAGGAATCTTTGGAGCTTAAAGGGCCAGTTCACTCAACCTTGCCCCACGTTCCCCTAGAGCAGTGGTTCCTAGCCCCCTTTAAACAAATGAATGTCTGCTTGCGACACCTCGTCACTGGTTGCACGTGTGTACAAGGAGTGACCAGTTCAACCAAAAAGTGATTTTTCTTCCCCATGTTTTCAGTTAATTTTCAGATTAAAGAGTATTCAGCAATTCACAAAGAAAAAATAAGCAAAACTTGCTGTAATAGAAATATACCTTTTCTATTTTCCTCTGACTTTAATCATCTTCTTGACTTCATGCATTTGCTATTTGCTTGTGTTGGGGTTGGGCTTGAACTCAGGTTTTGAAACATTAGCAGGTGAGTCTTCTGCTGCCACCCCAAGCAAGTAATGCGTATGAAATTACATTTTTAGTTAACAGTTTTTTGCAGATCTCATTGTCGACAGTTTTAGATTGCAACAACCAAAATAGTAGTGACTTCTATTGTGTTTGTGTTGTAGAAGAATCGTCTCAAAACCTGGGCAAATCAAACCAAACACATCTGCATAGGGAGACAATACTACTCTCTGTACTAGGTTTAATCGGAAGGTAATGGTCCCACAATAACATCAGCTACCTCTCTTTGACCAGTAACGTGATCTTTGCAGTGATTCATTTGTAAAGGAAAGAACAGTATAAAACTTCCTTCCATTTTTGCCTTTTTAAGTGATTTAGGGTTTTACTTGCAGAACATGCTGTTTGAACTTTCTATGAATTAGGCCAGTCAGTCAGATAACAGTCTGAGGATCAACAGTTTTCTTGTAGTTCTAATTTCTTCAGATGTACATTCACCTGGTCAAAGCTGTATTGTTCCACCTTCTCTTGTGTTGATATCACGACGCAGCGCTCCTCTGAAGAGAACAGCTCCATCTCAATGTTTTCTGTGATGACCAGCAAAGTCGCCTTCCTCTTGCTCTTCATCCTCTCTGACGCAACTTTTTATCTTCTATTATTACTTTTTTAATCTACTCACTGTTCTACTTCTTGTCAGAACACTCTCCTTTGCTTGAACCTTAACTTTTCCTTTATTTTGAATTATTTTCGTCTCCTTGATCTCTTGTCACTATTATCTTTTTGTCCGGTGCTGCTTTCTCTCTAGTTTCCCACAAAACAGCTGAAGCTCCAGATATTCCTGAGGTGATGGTCTCCTTCCAAACATCTAAACAGCTGAACTCTCATTACCTCAAGCTGAGATCTATCAGAGTCTAAAGCTCTGATTGGCTCAGAGTTGTGTGCTCGGGCTATGATTGGCTTTGTGGACTGTGATTCCAGTTTCTACACAATGAATTCAAGTGTTTAAAGGAGTCTCTAATGGCTCATGTAGGCCAGGTATAGAGTTTACTAATGTCATTAATCAACCCCTCTTCACACGTCCTTTGTGGCCTGTTTCATCATTGACCTGATGATTGAGTCACATCTAATCGATCACTTAACACTATCCCAATATTTGTTTCCCAAGTACAAACAAAATAATAGATTATAAAATTACAGCACACTGGTTTTATGAATAAATTTAGCTTTAGGAGTTTTACACCTTTATGTTTTTCTAGTTAAGTAAAGGAAGATATTTCTTGAACCTCTATTCAAATAGGCCCAAACTAAAGACAGGTTTGACTCAAGCAGCCTACATACCAGATACCACACTGCAGTGAGCTACCTCCTTATCAGCTTTATCAAAGTGTTTGTTTGAAGTCATGCCTTATTTTTCTGGCGACTTAACAAAAAACACACACTGAGCAATCTGAAATCAATGTCCGTCAAATGAGACAAACCAGCAAGACACCTTTGCCTATCAGCGACTTCTTGCACTCAAACCTGCAAGAAACTTAATGCATATTCTTTACTAACGTTTTTCACATAAACCAAATGAAATGTAAAAGGCGTGGATGGCAGTTGTCAGATTTTCCTTGTGAGGAGGAACACTTTTATAAAAAAAAAAAGTTCAAGGAAGCAGGAAGTTGTGAGTAAGAGCACGTAAAAAAAATGTAATCAGTTTTAGCAAACTGGTTAACTGCAGTTTGGTTAAGTATTTTTTTGGATAGAGTCCAAAATACTTGTTGCTTTAGTGATAAGTCAGGACATTTTTCTGCCTTCCTGCAGACAATCTGAGATAACAGATACAAGTTTTTCCACATTCTTAAGTGCCATGGCTAAACATTTTGGTTTTATCATCACATACAGGATATATGTGCCATAT
The DNA here is from genome assembly GCA_037975185.1 of Centropyge bicolor. NCBI lineage: Eukaryota > Metazoa > Chordata > Actinopteri > Pomacanthidae > Centropyge > Centropyge bicolor. Next base: position 658,524 of record JBBMOC010000054.1, read on the forward strand.
TTAGACATGTTTCCCTGACAGCAGGAGATGCAAACATATTGTAAAACTTTGCACAAATTACAATACATTACAATATGAAGGCAAACAATATATAGATGTACTAAATATTCAGTTTAATTGCTTTATACTCAAAAGGTAGTCAAGTACTTGTGCCATCATAATCATGCAAAACCTGACGATTTTCTGAAGAAAAACAAAGTGCTGGTCACAGCATCAAGATTAGAGAGCCAGGGGGGTTGCTGAGTCTTTTGAGATCACTGACGCCCCCCCAACAGCTCCAGTACAGAAGTTCAATTGCCATCAGTAGGATGCGGTTGTTACGTGCATCACTTTGGATGAAAACATTTAAAATGTTCAACGGCTGACATATTCAAGTCTGTGTGTGTGTGTGTGTGTGCGTGTCAGGCCAGCAGGTGTCTCTGGCTACATGTCAACAGGTGAGGCAGGAAGTACGAGGCAGTGCCATCATCAGGTATCAGTTCCAGGAATTCTGCCGGGCTTGTTTCCATTGCAACCACCACCAGCGTTTCTGTTGACATGAAAACCAGTCGCATTAAACCCAGGCATTCAAACATCAACACCACAGCTGATCTCCACACATAGACATAGTGATGACACAAAGTTCCATTGCGTCCTCCTTCCCCCGCAGAAAATACCAATCAGATGCCACACGGAAGGAACAACTAAAAAACTTGGATCACTAGCATTTCATGCTGCTTTGCATGGCTGATGTGTGCTAAATGTGGTTCTTAAAAAAGGCACTCTTACACTCCTATAACACTGTTGGGCATCGGCAGACAGTTTAACAGAAAGTATCAAAATCAGTGCAGATCAGTCAATTAGAACTGGAGATATCCTCTTTTTCATTCCATGCATTCTCCTTCCTAGACAATCCATGGTACCCAAAATGCACCTTGAGTCGATTCACTTGACTGTAAAAACATTTTGATGTGTAAAGTTGGAGGAGTTGCCCTTTAATAATATTCCTCATTTGTGGTCCATTGCTTTGTACATGTGATGAATAGATTCAAATACTGTTTTTAATTACTTGAATTCACCATATTTTATGTATTCAACTATTACTTACAATCAATTATATTCTCTATATGTACAATTCACCATCCTGAAGAACTACATGCTGTTTCTTTGTGTTGCCAGGAATAAACTTGAGGTGAGAAAATAATGGATTCTTTATCAAACTACCTGCTTTGTTGGCTAAAACTAGTCAAATCTAGACCTGAAGTTACTACAGCCTTTCAACTTATTCCAACCATGTGCAGAGCTGTTGTTGTCAAACCTGCTCCATATTTTCACCGGCAGTCAAAGGAGCCAAACTGTCTCTCTCGTCAAAGTCAAGTCAATAATGACTCCAGTAAAGACTCTTTGACAAAACTATGTCAAGACATCATCTGGCCTAAAACTCAGAAGACAGCATTCTGAGCTTCTACCTTTGAGAGCAGCCAATAGGATGGTGTTGTCTGCAGCAGCTCTCGTCCTGTTACAAAGCTCCGGGAGCAGCTTCTGCCACCACAACGCCTGCAGAGATGAGACAAGACAGACAAGGCGATGTTCTTTTGAGAATCACTGTGTGAAAAAAAAGTGAACAAGGATCATGCTGCTGCTCAGCACAGACCATATTTTTGTCTTGTAACTGGTGATTGGCGTAGGCTATGATGGCCTGAGGACACCGATCCAGCAGCTTTTCGATGCTCCTGTCGTACTGCCCCCTCCTGGTGGCACAGAGGAGGTGCAGGCTGAAACCCCATAAGGTTTCCTCGGAGAGACGCTCCAGCAGAGGCCCCACGGAGCCCACGGACAGGGACGGACCACACAGGAGAGACTGGAGACACAGGGATGCAGGAAGAATTCAGGTTATAATCACAGGACGAAGGAAGACAATGTCACTTTGAAAAGACAAAGTCATGAAATCATTGTCTTACAATGAAAAAGTTTAATTCATGAGCATAAAAACAGCAGTTTGATACTCAATTCAAACTCAAATAGGTATTAATAATAGGTTATTACTCCTATTTATTCAATTTATTGTATTGTTATAATTTAAATTTTGCATAGTTGTATATGTGTATAAAAGGTGATAAAGGCAGTGCATAGAGAATAATAATCATGCATTGCCATTATAATCTTAGAATTTTAAGTCTTATTTAACAGCTGAAAACATCTTGGAAGACAGATTGCCTCTATGGCCTCTCCCCTGTTAATGTCACTTGATTCTAGATTTTACTGCCTCAACTTCATTTGTGGCATACAGAGGCAGACTTATTTAGCTTATAGACAAATTACCTGTAGTTTGTATAGTGCCTCCTGGTGTTGGGAGCTGGCAGTGGGAGCTGGACTGAGAACAGTCAGCCATGGGTACAGAGCACCGTAATGGGAGCACGAGTTGATCTGAAACACACACAGACATACAGGCCTGTTGGTGAGTGAAAGTGACGTGTAGGTTAATTGATTTCAGAGCATCATGCCTAAAAATGTGCAAAAATGTTTGGAATTTGATTGAACTTGCTAGACAATACTTTTGAATTTGTTCTGTCTTGCTCATGCATTGATAAAATGTTTTCTAAACATGAGGAGGAAATTGTGTTAACAAACAAAACCAGGCAAAATTTCTAGCAAACAAAGACACCAGTCATTTTCAGCTGCTGTACCAGATCGTCAGCGCTCTTCAGCGGCCTGCGTCTTGACGGCGTGTGTGGAGGGTTGGATTGTGAATCAGAGCTTGTGTTTGTCAGTCGGTCGATGTAGACAGACGCCAGTCGGAACAGAAGTTCCTGGATGACAGCTTCCTGTGAGGAGGCCATGAGCATCGCCTCCCAGAAATCCACCTGTAGGCAATTCTCACAGCCCAGCACCTAGACACACACAATTTTAAAAGTCAAGACAGGTGCCAATGTGGCAACTCAAATAAGACGATTTTTTTATAGCCTTTTTAGCTGGGAATTACCAGGAGACACACACACACACCGTGAATATGTGATCAGCCTGTTCCAGCTGCACTTTGTTGTTTTCATGTAAAGCCACCATGGCAGCCACCAGCAGTCCCGGTTGGGACTTTGCCAACTGGCGAGTCAACGCTGTGGGACGGATGTGTGTGTGCTGGCCTTGACCTCCACCGTGCAGCAACAGCCTCGACTCCTCGATGAATCCATACACTAGCAGCATCTGAACACACACAAAAAAAGTCGTCTGGTTTCCTGTTCTGAGAATTCATGTTCCCAATTACTGATTCAGTTGGTAAACCAACTCCTTTAAATCCATTTTAAAGTTAATTTTAACAAACAAGCCAGGTTATTCCAATACATTGAACACTGATCTACCAAAAAAAGCAATATTAAGTCTCAAAATGTGCAAATGTCTTTCAAATTGGCATAATAACTTGGCATAATAATGTCAGAATGCCTGAATGAATGTTTGATGACAGATCACAGTGCAGTAGAAACCTTCTCATATCTGTTCATTAAATAATAAGAAAATGAATCCCTTTCCGCATAGCTCCACAATTTCTTGGCAGCATCCACCACAGTTAGGATAAGTTATTAATTAGATCCTGTAAGAGTCAACCACAACAACACTGGTAAAATAAAAAGTTAATATTTTACTACATAAAGGTGTGTATTAGTGGATTACTGATACTCTATCTAAGACAAACACTCAAGAAAGAACAAAGTGCAGATTTCAGTTTCTTCTTGACTTAACATAATAATAACACAAACACACACACACACACGGATCCCCTGTGCCCTCTGACCTCTGTGTGTCTCTCCATCAGCTGTGTGTACTGTGGCAGGTCGTCCAGAAGCAGCATCATGGCTGCCATGGTGATTGTCAGTGGAACTGACACGCCAGCTGTTTCCTCCAGATGTTGTAAGATTCGCAGCGTCCGGGCAGGGCTGACGTTTATCATGGGCGGGCTGGCACACACGCTGACGAGCTGGGAGGGCTCCGATTGGCTGAAAATGTCTATGACCTCGTCAGCTGCTTCCTGCAGGAAGAGAATTAATTAATTCTTCTTTTTAGTTAGTTTCCTTGTATATTAATAATCATATTTTACATAAGTGGTGTTATAAAAAAGCTGACAGCTGACAAAACTGAGGATTCTAAAAAAGATACAGTGTAGTTGCGGAACTATTTAATTTCATGTTCTATATACAATTTATAGGTTGTATCACAGCATTCTAAGCATGATACAAACAGCATGTTTGTGCAGCAGTATATTTGTTTTGTACCTGACTGAGGCTCTGTTCTGTTTCTTCTAACAGGTAATGCTTCAGGTAAAACAGGAAGCCGGGGCCGTAGGAGTGAGGACTGCTGGGAAGTGGGCGGTTCCTAGCCATGACCTCTGTGACCGACAGACCAGACATCCTGTAGTAAGGCAAAGCCAGGTGGCAGTCCTTCTGACTGCTCCTTACAGAGCAGAGAAGAACAGCGTTAGTGCTGAAACCACCTTTTGACGATCAACAGAAAATTTACCAACAAACACAAGTATAATAATCAAAAAATCATTTATGCAGAAAAATATACCAAAAGTTCTTTCCAGCTTCTCAGATGTGACCATTTGCTGCTTTTGTCTGTTTTTCATAATGAATTAAATACTTTGGGGGTTTGGACTGTTGGTTATACAAAACAGGCAATCAAAAGATCAGAAGACACCAGAGACAATAGTAATAATAATAATAATAATAATAGTAGACGCATAACAGATAATGATACCCAATACAATTGTGTGAACAAAATCCCTTAACTGTCAATGTTAATCCTTCATTTAAAATATATATTACGAGTAAAGTGAAATTAGTATGGAGTAATTTTAGGATTATACAACTGAATTTAATCCTTAATAGACCGTATGACAAGCTCTAAATATGGCCAATGTGCTCATCGCTCTGCTCTCAGTTATGGGGTTGCACCACTTCATTTAAAGAGTAGCTTAATACTCTTTAAATGACGTGGTTGAAAAACAATGGTTTGCTGTTAAAATGAAGCAACTTAAATTCATATTGAGGGGTATGTCCACGGATTAAAAGATGACAAAGGTATCACTACAGCTGTTTTAAGAGAGTTTTGTTCTTCAGTGCAACTGTGTGTGCATGAATGTGTGTTTTACCTGCTGAAAGAGTCTCCCAGCTGTGCACTGTTCTGCCTGAGCGCCTCCTCCAGCTCTTGGCTGTCTGTCTGTACAGTGATCTGTTTCTCCACCGCCTTGTCTGTGCCTGTCTGCAGAGACCTTGCAGGGTCACCCTCGCTGTTCTGTTGCTGCTCTGAGGTTTGGAGTAAGGAGGCGCGGAGGAGGAGGTGAGCCTCGCTGAGGAGGTGCCGAAGGCTTTGTGCCTGCGGGCTGGTCTCTGCATAGCGCTGACTGTATTCAACCTGACACACAGAGACACACAGGTCATATACAGACACACAGACGAATATACAGACTTATAATCATACAACTTAAAGTACATCTTCACATATTCAGAGTGTAGACACTGTTATGTTACCAAGTCTTCTCTGTCTCTAATCTCATCCTACAACCTTACAGTATTAAAACAAATTAAAAAATGCCAAAATGTTTTTTCTAGAAATACCTTTTTGTATCTTTAAAAAATGAACAGGGCAGGTCAAAATTTAGGAAAAAGAGAAAACTGATTTTAAAAAACATTAAAAAGAGCATCACGCAATGAAAAAAAGTTGAAATAATCTCACTAAACTAGTAAATTTGTACTTTTTAGTAAATAAAAGAAAACGCTTTGATAAGGTGAACATGCATGTCACAGTCAAGTGTCTATTTAGGTTTTTGTTCTGGTTTTAAATTTTCAGTCTTTCACAGTCATCTTTAATACCTGTGCATATAAATACACAAGAAATACACAAGTGAACCACAAGAAGTGACATTCAGATGAAGCAGATTTTTTGCACAGCACTTAATGAAGTGAGTGTGCCCGTGTTACCATCTCTTGGTAAAGAGCGAGGGGGGAGACAGTGTCGACCACGTAAAGGTTCCAGCCGTGTCCCGCTGTGCTGGTTTCTCTGGGAGAAGAGATTGTCCACTTCCTGCTCCTGAGGTCAAAGGTTACACAGAGAGGCAACAAAAGTAAAATCAAACAGAGAGATGAGCTAAATCCCAATGTCTTATTGAACTGCTGATGATTCTTGGAATCACTGTTTACAGATGTAAATGTGCATTAAGTGCTGGGCATCATTGGCTCCAGTATGGAGTCTATAAACTGGGACCAAATATCTCCCATTTACATTAACTTTAAAATAATGACCACGTTATCAACTCCTAGAAATGTCAATAGCAAGTGTTCTTTGCTGTTACCTCTCATTTTTTGTTCCTGTTGTGCACAAGTTTTCAAATATATATATTTGATATACTTTGTTGATGTATCTTTACAGGGCAATGATAATACAAGACACACACACATAGTAAGTTGAACATTACATATCAGGTATTCCATGACCTGGGTGGAGAAATGCTTCAGTGGATACCACTGTCTGCATCACCGTCATACTCCCAGTGTAGAACAACCTTTTAGTTACAGTAGTTACATAAAACAGTACGTCAACTGTCTAACACTAAAACGTATCACTACATTACACATGACCGAACAAACACTTAGTGAACTGTTAGTGAACAGGTAAACATGGTAAAAAGGCAACCTGGGGCTCCTGTGGCTCATGTCATGATGGATAATCTGTTTGTGTGTTTCATGGCAGCTGGTCACAATAGTCATAGCATGTTGCCCCGACCCTCAGTTTGATTTGGATTTTTACCACAAATAGAAAATGAAAAAAAAGATGAGAGAGATGATGTTGATAATGGAAAATTTGTGTTTCGCAATTCCATGCAAGGAGGGTGTCAGCCACATCTGGACTGATGCCAGATGAGTCTTATCTTCATTTGGGGACAAAAAAAATTTCGAATGTAAATAATATATTTGGTGTCTGAATTAAAATGTTCTATCTATGTTAAAAAAAAACACCTATTGAAGGAAAGAAGAAAGACATCAATATGACAGCTGATTCTAAGATGTGCTGTATGTATGAACAGTATATATGTGCATATGTGGGTGTGGTTTACAAGATACCAGGACCCTGCCCTGGCTTATTGAGTCAGCTGTGTAAAATCCAAAACCTTTTTAGTCCAACGATAATTAGTTTGTGAGCAAAAAGTCACACACACTGTCGGCAGTTAGGTAGGTTAACGTTGAAAAGGTTTAGGAACTACAACATGAAGCGTTGTCACTCTTAGACCAAGCTGCAAAGGGATACAGAAATTCTGATGATCAATACACCACTGTCTGAAATCACTGGCTGTTGTAGGGTTTTAGTATAATGCCTGAAAAGTGATGCAATAAAGACAAGTTAAAAATCTCCTGATATTTGCCGGCTGTGGATGCTTCATTATTTTATCTAATGCAAAACAAGATTTGTTTGTCATGGTCCAAGTCAAAATTTTAACATTGTTTGTCATTCTTCACATATTGTGTTTACATCAAAAGTCATGTGCAGTGTAATTACACTATTAGTGGAAATGTAAATCAATGAGTAACTTCAGAATTTACAGAGGAAATGGTGAAATCAGAAATCAGAAAAAGCTTGAATTTCTAATTTAATGGAATTCAATAAATATTCATGTTGATGGGAGGCAGCAGGGACAACCACTAGAGGTCAACCTATAAATCAGTTTGGACAATTAACCAGCGTCGATAGGATGTTTTACAAACTACTGGTATCAGTGGAACTTGGCTCCCATAGCGACCGATGGCTGGCATTAATTGGCTATGGGCTTTTCCTACTCCACAAATCATACACTGCTCAAGCTTGATAATAGCTGGTAGCTTGCGCAAAAAACACAAAGAAGCTGCCTCATTTGAAGCTCAGAGAAAAAAGCCTTCCGTTCTGTGACATTGAAGGTGAAATAGAATCCAAACCGTCAAGATTTCCAGTTGAAATATGGGATGATATATATATTTGGTTAATAATCATGATCAATAATCATCTAATAAGGTGAGTATTTCAAGGGTTTCCTGGTGTTGCAGCTTGACCTGGATGTGACAACAGACACTGAGGATAGGGAGGGTTGGGGTTGGGGTTTGTCTTACAGGAAGGGGCGTGATAGAAGGCTCTCCAGAGCCGGCGTGGTTGCGGGATCAATTCCCACTGCCAGGAAAATACCAGTCAGCATGGTGTGTTCTTTCAACTCGCTAAAATAACAACACACACACACACATACACAGTAAACAGTTTTAAAAATGCCTGATAAATGAGAAATCCCTCGTTGGAGTATTTTGGGTCCAGCAGGCCTGGATCTGATGACGCAGCCACTGAAGCTTTTAAAACTAAAAGGTGTATGATCTATATTCTACCATAATCATGTATAAGTGTATGTCTAACTGTGTACTGTATGTACGTGTGAGTGTGTGTGCGTGACTCACAGGCCTCTGCGTTGTGTGGTGCGTTCGGTCTCCTCTGATGTCTCTGTGTCGGCGGTGGACAGCAGGATGACATGGCGGCCGTAGACGCACACTGATCGCAGACCAATAAACAGCTGCATCCTTAGCGCACACACCTCCAGAGTGCAGGGTGGACAGGCCTTCAAACACACGTACACAACAGTTGAGTTTACAGCTCTTCAGAAGACATTCTTGACTTACATTCATTTCCTGGAGACTTACCCTAACCCTAACCACTACTTGCCTAATACTTACTCTTATGCTGACCTTGACCTAACCCTAACCTAACCATAAACTATTATTGCTATTATTTCTGACACTACTGTTGTTGATGTCATATAGCACAGTGTAGTATACTATAGTATTATTATTATACAACATATTATATTATTATTATTATTATTATTATTATTATTATTATATTATACTATGATAACTAACTAGTAGTATATTACTGCTATTACTATTATATGTAGTGGAGTGTAGTCTACATCACATTACACTACTATATTATTATATTATACATGTACATTTATGTTATACTCTTGGATGTTATACATTGCATATACTATATCATACTACTATTACATGCTATATTATATTATTATATTATTTTATACTATCATATGCACTCTATCATTACCATCAGCATAACATACCCACTGCTGCTACAATCAGGTACACACATACACGTATGCATATTTTCTGTTGATCTCCTACAAGTGCCTATTTTGATTCAAATTCCTGCTACCTCTACTGCCTAATTTATTGTGTCCATTTTTAGATCTTTAGATTTTATATATTTTTATTCTCTATTCTATTTTATACTTTGTATTCTATATTTAAACAGTGCAATATATGAGAATGCGATGGAGATGCCAATTTCCCGGAGGGAACCTCCCAAAGGGATTAATAAAGTACTCTGTCTGTCTGTCTGTCTGTCTGTGATAAACTTAACAAAGTCTTCATCCTAAATATGGGGACTTACTTTTTGTACAATTGCTACTAAATGTACTGATTTTCTTGGCCACTAGAGGGCAGAGAAACTCTACAACTGCCTGAAACATCATTCCTCTTACAAATCTGTAATGGCTGTAATATCTGTTATTCACTCTCTCTTTAGCTGTGTTTTGGTCTGGACCCACTCCTGAGAGTAATATCTGACTCTTTAGCTGTTAGATGTTCCACTTTCTTCACCACCAATTTGATAAGTGAGTATGTTTGCTGTTTGGTCCATGTCACATCAGCATATTGAAAATAGATGCCTGCTGCATTTAGACACAGGGCTGAGAGTGGTGAGACTGAATCATACAGTAAATCAAGATTTTAAGGTCAGATTCATACCCTCATGGTGGTGTCGATGTAGGGGTCTTCAATCCTGGCTGCTACAGCTGCACAGCGCACTGTGAAACACTGCAATGCACTCCTAGCAGGCACACACAAAACCCAAGACACAAATGCCAAACAGAGATCTTCAAACTACAGAGGTGAACATATTCCATATTGAAAGCTTGATGTCTTGAAGGTGAATCACATTCAAAAGACTCGATGTTTAAATGATTCGTCAAGACTGATATTTTGAAAAGTGATGCACTGAACACATATTATCAAATCAGCAGACGTACTTGGTTATGACGTGCAGCAGGTGGTCTGTTAGCACCGCCTCCAGGACCTTCTCTGGATACTGATAGGCTGAGAGAAGCTCCACGCCACCCTTCAGACTGTACAGGTAGCCGGCGTTGGGGAGAGAGAAGAAGCAGAACACGCATGCTGGTTCCTCCAGAGACACTGACTGGTTACCTGCAGAGAGAAAGAATACAACTACTTAGTATTTACAAACTTTTTGGTCTTATTCCTTACTCTTCCTCCAGGCTTAGCTACCCATAGAGTGTGATGTTCAAATCAAGCCCAATGTTTCATGAATATCCTATAATCAGGTTTGATTTTACTGATACCGATCAGTCTTAATTCTTGAAAAAAGTGAAACTGCTCTGAGAATATGTTAAAACAAATCTCCCTCAAGCCGCAGAATATTTCTTTTAGGAAAACAGATCCTGAAGGTGACGATCAAACATAATTACTGGGAGTTACAGTGAATCTTATGCAGGACTTTGCTGCAACAGAGCAGACACCTCAGTGCGGTTAAATTAAGGCATAACTGGCTTAAACATATCATTGGTTTAAGGGAAGGTTTTCTGTTTGCGGCTTAATTGATTTTGCTCTGACATACAGACAAGAAGTAGCAATCCCAACATAGCCCAACATACCAGTTTCTATGACAACATATGCTACTTTTATACAGACAACTTTTCTCAATATGTCACACTGTCTGCTGTACTGACTGGTGAACAGCGGGTACAGCTGTAGGGAGTGGAGTTGAGTCTCCTCCACGCTGCAGCCCTGGAAGAAGTCGGGAGTAAATCGCCTGCAAGACAGATGATGCAAATTAAACACGCCTCATACAGCAAGAACACACTCACTGTAATGATCTGGAGGCCAAGCTGGTTCTCAGACGTACACTCACACACCTGAAGAGAACATATGACAGTGTGTACTGTCCTCTGTCCTCCAGCCCGGTCTTTTCAATGCTGACTGGGATATCGCAGTCTTTAGCTCGATCGCCGAGCAACTCCTGGTGTCTGGGGAGGACCAGGAAGTCAACATGGTCCTCTAGATGATCTGGTGCACACACACAAATACACAGAAAAATGCACTGCAAATTACTCTCTCATTCAATTCAATTCAATTCAATTTTATTTGTATAGCGCCAAATCACAACAACAGTTATCTCAAGGCACTTTACATACAGAGCAGGTCAAGAGACCCGACAACATATAGAGACCCAAAAGTTCCCATTATGAGCAAGCATATGATGCGACAGTGGCGAGGAAAAACTTCCTTTTAAAAGGCAGAAACCTCGGACAGAACCAGGCTCAGTGATGGGCAGCCATCTACCGTGACTGGTTGGGTTGAGACAGAGACGGAGAAAGAGAGAGGGACAGAGAGGGGGGGGGGGGTATGACAAGCAGCAATATAATCCACAGGCGTGTACATAGCGAACAACAGTATTGAACGGGGACACATTGTCAGTCAGAGGCTTGTAAACATGGGTCCGGACTCTGCAGATCCAGATATCTGAGATATCTGATATCTCATCTGGTCCACCATTCTAAAACTTAATGACAACTATATTTGTGACTTTATTGTCCCAAACTGGGAAATTCCTGACACATTAAAATACTCCACTTGGAATGATTTATGTCTAATATCTATTCTACTTCTTCTCCCTCTTTGAAAAATCCAGAATCTAAACGCATGCAAAAAATTTTCATTTCAAACATTGACTGCTGGACACAAGACACCACAGTTGTATGAGCTGATTTACGGATTATGATTGACTTCCACACTAGTTGTGATGTCACAAAATCCTGCTCATGCACATTATACACTCATACAACTTTGTTTTGTTTTTAAGTGGAATTTTGTAATGGGTCAGGTAAAGATTATTTGCATTTTTGTTATCTACATCATAAGAATTAAACCGCGTTCATGAAAGCGTCAATTACATTAAAAAAGCAATTTGTGTTGTTACAACCTTTATGTGTATCTGATGGGTCATCCACGGCTTTAGGTTCAGATGATGCATCCAGTTTCAGTACCAGCACCTCCAGCTCCGCCTGCACTGCCACATATCCCCCACACAGCGCCACCTATGGGCCAGATGAGGTGTTAGAATAATACATCTGTATCTGGGTTGCACTTTAGAAATACCTAAACAATATCTTTTCTTTGTGAAATACTCAAGAAATGTTTATGATTTTCGTATTATTTCTGTATCGTTCCAGGCATAGTTATTAATTGATTTAATTGCTGATCACTAAGATATTTTCGGCATTTAGAGAATTTTTTGTTAGCTATGTGGACATGCATAGGGCTGCTAACAGTATCTGATAGAATGTAAAGGACAGTTAGTACAAATTATAATTATTGTGTAGAACTACTCAATTCAACTCAAGTGTTGCATGCAGTTATTATGGATTATACCTACTTTAGGGATTAGAAAGCAAATACCAGAGAGTTAGTACGGGTGTAATTTACTGGTATGACTGTGAAGGAGGTAAACAGATTGAACTATGATGAAAATACCAAAGTGAGACCTAAAGAAATGAAAATTATAAAACAAAAGTAAAAAAGGTGTGTGGTGTTGAAAGTACCTGTTTAGGCTTGATCTTTGGAAGATGTAGGATAACTGAGCGCTCAAAATCCAGGATGGAAACATTCTGGTTTGAACTTGAGGTCTGACCTAAAATCAGGGAGAGGACTGATCAGTTGGAGCAGGATAGCATGGAAGAATAAGCAAAGCAGGCCCTTCATCAACATGCATAGTTTACGAGCATATCGGTCCCCTTTGAGGTCAGTGAAAAGACACCAGTGATCGGTGCTGAGAATGTGATGATATCTGCAGTAATTTATAATGATTTACATACTTTGTACTGTCAGTATTGATGCACCACTTATGTAAGGACTTTGTTTTTTTGAGGGTGGTACCTGGAATACTCAGTCTTTATCTGCAAATGTGTTCAAAATTGCTTTCACGGTTTCATTCAGTTACCTTGAGTCTGGCTGGAGCTCTGCTGAGTGTTCGGCCAGGTGCTCTGAAGGATCTGCTGACTCTGACTCTGCTGGGTTTTCCGGACAAAGAAACATTATGCCACTGCAGCATTTAGTGTATCAATAAATGCTATATATGAAAGATACACCTGATGATAAAGATTTCTCATAAGGGTACCACATTGGATATTTTAATACTTTATGAAGGCTCAAAGATAAAATGAAATTCATTTTTAAATGTTGTGGAAAACTGTCTCTTTCTGAAAAACTAGTAGGTTAGAACATATAATCAAACTCATAAAACAATCACCAATGTTTTAGGCAATCCCAGCCTTATGCCACTGCTGTGTTATTTCTCACCCCAACAACTTGTTTCAGAAATTATATTAAGGAAGTAAAAATGCCATTTCATTTCGGTCTTTTAACTAAGATGTGAGCTTCCACATGAACAGCCGGCTTCTTACCAGGCTCTGCTGGTTCTGTCTCCTCAAAGTGAACAGAACCAGAGTGTTCTCACAGCCGACCAGAAGGTCTCCTGTTACGGAGCAACACGCCACAGCAACAGGACGCTCTGACAGAGGGATCTCAATGATCTCCATCTGCACTCCGCCCCGCACAGACGCCCCACGCAGCAGGTGGCCCAACAAACGCACCCCAACACGGGCCTTCTCCTCTGCCTGAACAGAAAGCGAGAAAAAAACCACACAGAGGTGGAAGGATTGACTTCAAATTGCTTTTTTAAAAAGGGTTTAAAACCGGTCTCAGACAGTCCCGCTGAGCTTTAACAAGTCTTTTTAAGAGCTCATTTGTGTTTGGTATATTTCCACACACATCAGTGCACCAGGACTAATTTGCAGTAGGTCTAATGTTAATGCCACAATAGAGTACCTCAATGTCATTCCAAGAATTTTCCCACACAAAGAAAGTTCTCCAGCTCACATTTCGTTAAATAAAAGCTGCTATATGTTTTAAATCTATGTCTCTAGATCACATTACAGAAACAGAAGGCAGAATGGGTTGTACCTATGTTCCACAGTGCTATAATATAAAGTATTTGTGAGAAAGCTTAGCTGGTCAGTGTATACCTGATAGCGCCAGTTGGTGTAAGCTCTCAGGTAGGTGACGTTGCTCTTTTCCTCAATGGTGACCAAGTAATCTCCTGGATGTGAGGGGGGGAGAAAAGAAAAGCAAGAATGTTCAATATTTGCTTCTTTCCTTTTAATTGCTAATATCGTTCTCACTCGAACTCACACTATAACCACAACTGCCAATCGGTGCCCGACTCACATATAAAATGAAAAACAGGGGAATATCGACACTTGTCTCGTTGCTGTTGTAGAAACAGAGGCTGACAAAGGAAGTGAGGTGGCGCTTTTACCTATCTTGCTGTGCCGGATGCTCTTCACAGTGCCCATGGTGGCAAAGCGACAGATGAGAGGGCAGCCCTCCTGCTCCACACTGTAGGCTTCCACCTTGGTTCAGTTCAACACAACATGATCAGTATTCTACAGAAACATCTCATCTCTAAAACATTGTCTCTGATGAACAAACTGAGCTGATGAGCGCTACAATCTGCAGGCATTTAGGAACTTTTTTATGAGGTGAGACTGATAGTGTAGACAATACTTATCAGAGATTGTACTATTGAGGTTATAGTTGTGTGAAGTTATTTTCACAGAAATAAATTCCAAAATAGGACAACTGTTGTTTAAAAACTATAATATTTTAAGGTTAACCTTGCATCCTCCAGTCGCCACCACAAACAGAGCTCCACCTCCACAGCAGACCAGTCCAGGCTCCTGCTCCACCTGATGAACAGAGAGGGACGGTAGATTAGTTAAAACCTGATGAAGATACAAAACACAGTGATACTCTGACTCAGCATTGGCTAGGCTCTATTTACCTGTACTATCTGCTGTGAGGAGAAAGGATGGCAGTTGTAGACGTGCACCATGTTTGGTCCACCTCTTGGAGAGCAGATTCAGTCCAGGATGGAAATTTAACTAATTGTTTACTATTGCTTTCTCTTTTCGTTGTTCAGAAACTCCACTGCCTACCATCAGGACATCTACCATCAAAAAAAAAAAAAGGTTAAAAACATTTCAATTCAGTTAAAAGCAATCTTCCATCAGAGTATAAACTCTCATTAGAGATTGACAGTCAATAGATACCCCATCTTGATGTGAGGTCAGAAATAACTTGGATTTTGGTATCTCACTGTTCTCGTGGTACAGTAACTGTGCAGATAGTCTTGCTTTTATTTGACCAGGCTTGTGATTTTCTGACGTTTGATATTTCACATTTGGATTGCAATACGTGAAAACATTCATTTGATCCAACATTTATTACGAAGCTGCAAGCATTGGTCAATTAATCAATTAGTTAGTCAGTTAGAGAGAAAATTAAATATTCTCAAAAGTGAGGTTTTGCTGCCTTCTTTCTCATATGAAAGTAAATTGAATATCTTTTGATTTTTTGATTGTTGGTCTGACAAAATAAGCAAAAAAGACATTACAGTTGACCCTGAGAAAATGTAACTGGAATTAGTGGAGAAAATACTTGGCACTTTAATCAATAATAAAAAAGAATCTTTAGTTGCAGCCCTAAAGATATATGACATGTAAACCACCTTTATATGTAGAAATTCACTCATAAGCAAATGATCTGACCTTTTCTTGTATTTTCTGCTTGGTCATCATATCAACCAAAAAAACATCATCACTCATAACTTTCATATGTAAAGTCAGCTCTAATACATTGTCACATTGTCGACATCCAGACTTAAGATAAAACATATCAAGACCTAAATGTTGATGGCAGTTTTCCCTTCATTTCCTGCAGTGTATAAGCAGCAGCCTATGGTGGTCCTGTGAGTCTCTAATCGATATCACATGCTGCAGTCTTGTGAGGAGCAGGAGGTTTAATGTTACCACTTCACTTCAGATCGACATATTTCCTCTTCACATTTCTCACATTCTAGTCACAGACAGATTTAAGCTGACTGGGTCTTTTCAGAACAGGAGTAACAGACTGTTTGTAAAGTACCTACTTGGCTGCCAGAGCTGCTGTTTCTTCTATCTTCCTCCTTCAGTATTTCATTGCTGAAGCAGGAAATGAACCGTCAACCACAACAACAAAGCGCCCGCCCACTCTCGATTTTCATTGGCTCATATTCCTGCTTGTATTGCGTTTGACGTTCTCATTGGCCATCGAAGCGTCGTTAACTAAAGGGTGGATCTGTTCATGATTCTTCATTTTTCTGTTTCTGTTTTTGTTTGGTTGAGACATTTGTTTGTCTGTATTTTCTAATTATTTCGTGAAAACACATGTACTATTGTTTCAGTCTTGAAATAAAGATCAGATCATTTAATTAATCTTTTAATTCAATAATCTGTGATATTAAATTTCACAGCTGCACATCTATGCAGGACAAGCCATAATCCTCCTCCTCAGTACTACTTTTACTTTGAAGGTAAAAACAATGCCAATGCAATCTGAGGGATATAACCAGAGATTATTAGAAAAACAAAAAATGCATAAAATAATAAAAGTAGTTTGCTCCCAAAAGTTTCAAACAAATACTCACTGTCAACCTGCTTGAATATTTTATTTTATAGGGAAAGACAGCTATAGGGACAGACACCAACTCCATTTGCACCAATTATCTTGTGCTTCTGTGGTCATTATTACTCACAAACAAATTTGATCTTACATCAAGATATCCACATTGAGATGTACAAATGGATATCAGTGAATGGCAGCAACTACTACTAGAAAGAGTTTTGGTCAATAGTGAAAAATATACAACTGCATTAAAAAAAACAGTTAAATGTATAATATGTCCAAGGAGATGTTGGATACGTTTTTTATTAAATAAATGCAGGACAGGAGAGGGATGTAGGATTTTTTTTTTAAATTCTTTTGCATTCATTCACTAGCTGCTTTCACAGGGAGTATATGTAGTACTAAGACTGTGGTATCACCATCGCATTGCCACCCAGTCCCCAGATTTCACTCATCACAGTAAAGAATCCACCACGAAGAAAGGGCTGGTCAAAGATGACTTTATGCTTCTCACTGTCACCCATCCAGAATGCATTGCATATCAATACATATATGAAATTGTATAATTTTAATATTGAGTATGATTTCTGTGGAGTATACATCAGCAACAGAATGTGCCCTCAAAGGGGCTCCTTCCTCTGACTAATGGAAATGCTTTTTATAATGTGTAAAAAATGATGCAAAATACATATACTGCCTGTATACGTAAAATTAGCTCTAGTAAAAGAGTAAACATGCCCAAGTTATGTTTTTTATATATATAGCTTCCAACCATTTGCAGACCTCCTCCAGGCCTCCTGCTCCCCTGCCATCCTCCTCCTGCACTGCTGGACCCACAACATTCACCATACAGTATGTTTAACTTCAGACTTTAAATGTCAAACCATGAAAATTCAGCAAATTCCTCACATGTGTGTATCTGTTTTTTCCTTCTTCTCAGAATAGGTCACATAGCAGAGGCACAAACAGGAAAAGGACATTGTGCCTTGTGGACAGTGTAGACAGCCGTGTCCTTCAGACGACCATGAAGGATTGATGTTGTGGGTTCAGTGTGACAGCTGCCACAAAATGTTCACACAATTTGTCTAAGCTCAGAGATCTGAACCTGGATGGTGATCAGTTTTGCTGTTTTAGGTGCCTTGATGTTTGATTTTCAGTTTGACTGGATTCGCAGTAAGATTTACAGACTAATAAAACTGTAGCAACACTCAGTAATCAGGTGATTAACTTAACCACACGTGATCATTTTATAAATGTATAGTATATATGATCAGTTACAGGCAGTTACAAAGTAAAATGAGATAATTTTAGGAAAGTTCACATCCTACTGACGCAGTTACTAAGAATCACCACATGGGGGCAACAGTTTACAAAAAAGTGAGTGCTGAATAAGAGGACTAACTGTATGTGCACACGCAGATGACACGTTGTCTGTGATACATTCCTGCAGCACATTGGAAGAAGAATCTCAATAAAATATGAACATTAAAATATTTACGCCTCTCGTGTCTTGTTTGTGTTTAATACTATGGCCTTTATGTCTATGGTTTGTGCCCTTAATTTGGTAGCTTCCTGTGAGGACAGAGGTGTTTTACTCTGAAAGGAACATGTCCAGGTGTGGAAATTGACTGTAACGTAAAAAAAAACAAATGTATAATATGTAAACCTGTAAATCATCAGAAAGTTTGGAGATGGATGAGGATCAAAGGTTTGAAGAGGTTTAAATAGTGCAGAATCTTGAATAGTTCTTCTTCATTTAAAATAATTAGTAATGTTTCTGAATCCTATTATTATTATCATTATTATTAT
>JBBMOC010000054.1:677281-754292 GCA_037975185.1 Centropyge bicolor
CCTCTTGCTCTCTCTCTCTCTCTCTCTCTCTCTCTCTCTCTCGCTCTCTCTCTCGGTCCTGTCAGGTACTTCTACTTAGTGGCTCTTTCCAGACCTGTCTGAGGTGTCGACTGCAGCTCGTAGTTGATGTCATTCGCCGATTGAAACTTATAAGTACAAGGTGCCAAAACGATAACCAACCGATAATCAATCGATCAAACTCTAGTCAGTGCAGTGACCGGGGGTCTCCATCCTCAGCAAGTGTGCAGGCTGCACGCAGTGGTCCGTCTCTCCACCGCCTCTGTGTCTCTCTGCAAGGTAAGACTCAGACTTAGCTTGAGATGAATGAACATTTCTTGCATGCAGCAATGCTATAAAACATTTAAGATGTATCTCACTAATCATCAAAGCCTCCACCTGGCGGGATGCATGTTGGACTTGCAACTTAAAAACTGAAGTGAACCAGTTTTGCACTAACTTCTTGAAATTATGTGTTTGTGGATTACACTTTCCACTGAAACCTGCCTGTCAGTTATGTTTCAGCATTGAGGTGCATGAGTTATTCTAGAATGTGCACTTGTGATTCTTGCATTGGAGCCTGCAGGGATTCAGAGAAGTGAAGGAATGACCAGAAGTGTTCCTCTTTGCTGGTGGACCTCATTTGCCCTGTTGGACCATCTCCACAGCTCCTTCAGAAAAACAGATGCTACGGAGCTGTTAGTAGGTCTCCAGTATGTGCAGGAGCCAGGCAGCACCCCCAGAGGAATGCCCTTACCTCAGAGCTGAGTCATGCAAATTATACCTCCCTTCTCTTTCTCCCATCTCCTATCATCGAGCTGTTATCACCAGGCTGCAGTCGTTCAACCTCAAACGCGAGTTGCATTTCGTAAAAGCGAGTTCTTCTCAAGCATTTTTTCATAAAAGCAATCTGTGACATTGCAGATTATCTTCACATATGTTCCTGAAACAAGTGACTCTTTTTGCAACAGGAGCAGAAGTTCAGCAAAAAAAGAGAGATGAAACCACACTGCAAATAAGTTGTAAGATTTCATCGCAGTCCTGGAGTTTTTCACCCCACCGGTAATATTTTCCTGATTTTAAGACAAATGAAATGATAAAATTCCGATAAAATACAAGTGCATATCCCACGTGTTGTGTTTTGTAGGGCAGCAAAGAGTGATGCAGAAACATGTTGACTCACAGCTCCTGAAAAAATTTGCGAGATCCAAGCGGGGATGTGGATAAAACCCACTAAACCAGTTTTCGGGATGAAATAAATCTTTACCATATTTATTCGTGAAAACATACGCTAATTAGTGTCTAGTCTAGTGATTTAAGTAATATGAGCGCGCATTCATTCAAGGATAAAGAACAGGAGATGAACTTTGGCTGGAAAATGTATAATTTTATGGGTTTAAATTACACTGCCAAAGTATTTTCCTGTTTCCCTCTGGGCTTGTGAACGAAATACAGACACTTGTATTTAAATGCCCAGTAAAGCGGGGGTGGAAATTAGCCTCTGAGAGAATGTTTGAATCAGTCTGAGACCGGAGAGAAAACTCAAGCTCCTGGAGGCAAAAAATCCTAAACCAATGAAAAGTGCTGATACGGTGGTGCGGTGTGATAACAGCCCCTCTGCCTGCAGCTCAGACACAGTGAAAGTCATCTAACATTTCACACAAATAAGATGTTTGCTGCTGTGTGGCTACTTAGCTGCAAGCCCAGCCATGCATGATACGCACCTGTGTGTGTGTGTGTAGGAGAGAGAGAGGTAACTTGATGAAGTTGCACAAACCTCTCTGGCAGTGTTTTAGTCTCATGCACACACACACACACACCAAGCACAAGCAGCTGGGAAATGACTTTAACTCTTGATTAAGGTCTCAGAGAGGAAACTGAAAAGCAAATGGATTGACCAACAAAGGGAAGGTGGAAGGAGGTAGAGAAGGAGACATAAAAGTGCAGAAATGAGGAGGAGGAAGAGAGTGTAGAAAAGCAGATGAGGGAAGGAGAGGAGTGGTGAGGGAGAAGAGAAAAGATTGGAAAAAGATTGGTGTCGGAAAGGAGCACAAGAAATTCAAAACGTGAGGAAGCGAGATGAGGAGATGTTTTTAACCTCCTTGTTGTTAGAGGCAGTAGTTACTCAGTCTAACCTGATCCTCACTTAGATATGCTCCTCTGTCATATTCCAGCTGCTCCTCGAGTTACTGTAACTGACAGGTAAACACATTCAGACACCTTCAGACATGTTCTCCAGGCAAGCACTCAACCACAGGGAGAAAACGATATTCTGCCTCTGTGGAGCGCTTATGTTCACACCTCTGAAATAGTTCAGGTCATTTCGCTGAACACAGAGCAACGAGATGTTAGAGGTGTGAGATTGTTTTTGATGCTCTACCGAAGAAACAAAGTGGCTGAGCAAAGTATTTTTGCAACTTTTGGTGGTATCAAGGTGATGTGGTCATATGATTTCATGATTTTATTTTTAAAGCTAAGTAAACAGATTTGCTTTAAAATGATTTAAATCAACATCAGAAAAATATTCATATGATTTTGAGCTCAACAACATGGTGCCATTTGTGGTGGAATAATGTACATGTTACTATGTTTACACTTGTTTAATTGAATACATAGGCCAGTATATGAAGTGAGCTCTGCTGGGGTGAAATCCCTTGCCACGTGTCCAGGTTTGTTCTTGCAGCCTGTGTCTTTGTTGGTCACACGGGACAAATGGGAAACAACCTTACCTGCCACTTGGATCATGAACACAGTTAAGCGGTGCAGTAATTAGCACAGTCTCATTTTCACTACGTCCTTCATTTGAAACAATGAAGCACGGTGCAGCCTGGCTCGGTAAACAGGGGCTGGATGCTGATGTTATTTTTGCGGCTTAATTCAATTGGTCGGATTGTGTCAGTCTAATGTGATTGCCAAAACAGATGCCCTTGGACTACAGAAGGCAGCCAATATAGGCATTAGAGAGCGACTGAGTGAATGGAAAATTGTCCTCTAATGCCGCCTTGGCTGCTCCGGACTTTGGGTTTGATGTTTGCCATAGTTGCTTTGGTATGTGTTGAGTGTCTTGTCAAATAGCCAGGGCTGTTCAGATCATTCAGTAAGTGGGATGCTGGGACAGTTCGATTTATTTTCTATAATTTAATGAGCACTGTGACGGCGCTCCAGAGAAATGCGGTCATGGGAAAAGGCTAAGGTCAAACCAGCAGGGAGGGGAGAGGAGATGCAGCTTGGATCGGACCGGACAGGAAGAAGAACCCTCTAGAGACCGAGTGCTGGGTTCAGTTTTCTGGTTGGTGAACTGGTTCACTGGTTCACTGGGAATACTTTTCCTCTTTGCTCGCCTCTTTTTCGCTCATCAGTGCTGACCTTTTCTTTACACTCCCACCCAGTCAGCACTATTGGGAATGTGTACTAGCATGTCCTTCCATTGTAAACAAAACAGGAAAAATGCCAGCACTATAAAAACGTGATCGCCATGACTTACACAGGATGAGATCTTTTCTCATGAGCCAGCTGGAGGCGTCCCGACTGAGCTGCCCCTGCCTTCTGAGGACAACCAGTGTTTGTCTCTAATCAAGGAAAAGAAATCTGACCTCCCCAGAGGACATGCAACAAATGCATAGTTTTTTCCTAGCAAGCAGTTTCTCACTCTCTTCAACCGTTTCCCTTCCACCACATCTTCAGATTGAATGCCAGCGTTCATTTGTTTGTCTGGTGCGGCCCTGTGATCTTTCCAGAGTCTTTTCAGA
The DNA here is from genome assembly GCA_037975185.1 of Centropyge bicolor. Taxonomy (NCBI): domain Eukaryota; kingdom Metazoa; phylum Chordata; class Actinopteri; family Pomacanthidae; genus Centropyge; species Centropyge bicolor. The sequence goes on from JBBMOC010000054.1 coordinate 681,028, forward strand.
GCCCTTTGAGAATTTTTTATGAGATAAACCACTGACAGTATCAGGGAAAAGCCTCGACACTTTAAAAATGACATACAGCTGTTCAATAGCTTGTTACACGGATCATCTGGCTGAAAGATGCAGGCAAAGCTCCTGATATCCGTGCACAGTGGGCCGGAGCTGCAGACAGACAGGGTGTAGCCAACGCCGGGTTCATTGGCATCGTCTTGCTGCACGAGCTTCTCAATTAACCCCAGTGGTTCAGACTGCGTCGCTTAATGGCACATTTTTATGGTGATCATATGGAGGACGCTGTTACTCAGACCTCATTCTCTCTGTGATATCCCTTTTAAATTAGCGAAAGTGAGATGAGGCAATTTGGTGTAGCGGCGGCTCCACACAGCAGATAGAGATAGTTAAAGTGTAAATTGTGTGTAAACTTCACACACATTTCCCTGTTTGTGAAGTTTTATACTAAGGTAAAAGAGGCAGATATAGGGCTGATGCTTTCCTAGAATGAGCTGAAGTGAAACTTTGAGAGTACCAATCCAGAAAAGTTCAGGTTCAGGAACACTGCTTTAAAAAAGCACTTGTTAGGTTTTAAGCCTTTGGTTTGGCTGCTAATTCATCTGAGCTCAGTCTGCCCAGTAAACAGCAGTATGGGGCTGCAAGCACATGTGTGACTGAAGTGTGTTAAGAGGTGTAAGTCAGAATAGTTATAATGTGGTCATTGATGTTTGTAGTTTGGAAAAATATGGTCTAAAAAATAGTCCTCACGTATTTTGGATTTTTTTCAACCTCCAAAATTGACAGTTTCAGTCAGACTTACCATGAATTATTATGTTAACTGCACTCGACTATGAGTGATCAGCAAAACAAGGAGGTGACAAAATCCCCCTTTGTTTATTCTTTTTTTTAATTTATCTAATGTAGCTTTGTTTTGTTAATCTATATCAACTATAATATATTTTCTAAATTGGTTCAAAACAAATAATCATTATGATTGATCACTGATTTTAACCATCACTATAAGTATGTTACAACAGTAGTTTGTGACATTGCATGTTCCACTAGAACTCGATCAATATGACCTCCATTTTATGTTGATGAGGATGATTTAAGTTGATGGTTGATGTGGGCTGAAGATGAAGATGAGGTATGTTGGTGTGCATATGTGCAACATCAGCGTAATATATATTTAACATACCATAAGGAAAGAGCCAGTAATGCCAGTGACTCTCATGCATGCATCTGTATGTCATCTGTGCATGCATAAATGTGTGTGTGACTTTACACACTAACCGTGAGTAACACTGCTTTTACTGTGAGGTGACACACACAAACAGCTGCAGAACACACACACGGAGTTAATGTGGCATTGAGTTAGACAGAGTTGCATTCTTGTCCTAAGCCCTGTAAATAGGACCTCGTGTGTGAAGTACATTTAAAACATTAAAGGTTGACGTGAGATTGTATAGAGCAACGCAAATCACATTAATGCAGCAATATTGGACTTTTATTTGATTTTTGCAGAATGGGTTGAAGCATCATGATTGTCTTGTGCATAATCAAAAGCGAGGCAAATGCATGTGAATGAGAGTTTTTGGGAGAAAGTTATCCAAAGTGCTTTTAGAAATGCATTAATGAACAAAACAAAAATAGATCTATCATTGACTTCTATCATGATTGGTTTCTTTTTTTTTTTCAGCTCGCCTGTAGATTATCTTCTTTTGTAAGACTCCTAAAATTGATGTTAGTAAATGTTCACTTATTTCATTATCAACTGTAGATCATCAGCTTTCAGAAAAGAGAATTCAGCTGGCCAAAGAAGAAATCATGGTAAATCATTTGTTTAACCTACTAACATTTTCACCACGTTAGAGTCCAGACTGGGTACAAGGGCAAAGACTTCTCCTGATGCCTGGTACTGTATATATACTGTGTATAAGCTGATTGCTGGTGGGACATAGAGGTCATTCACTCTCCTGAACGACCTCCGTTTCCCCATTAGGTTAAACTGGAAATGGTGTTAGACACTGACAGGAGTCCATATACTGTATGAACGACTCCTCTCCTCTAATCTACATGATGACACGCACATAGATTAGATTGATATGACTGAATGAGGGGGCTGGTTTGTGTGTGTGTGTGTGTGTGTGTGTGTGTGTGTGTGTGTGTGTGTGTGCACGTGTGCGCCTGCAGATGGATCCTGGAGAGTGGTTGGCTGTGGTGGGGTCTAACAACCTCTGGTGGCAGTCGGTGACATCATGTACATCTCTGTGACATCACTTAATGTGATTGGGTGGGGTGGGGGGGATTTCACTGCACGTGCTAAACCACTGCCTCTGACAAGGTTTTTGTTGTGTTGTCTTTTACCAATGGCATGTCACCACACACCAAATGGCACACACACGCACGCGCATAAAACGTAATTACAGTACAACCACCTAATGCATGTGTGCTCTGCCACTTGCATAACATAACACCCCAAGGACTCAATGGCAACACACGACAAAGATGCTACCTGACAACACACAGGTAATAGATCAATTGAAATTTGCTTCCCATCGATCTGGAATAAGATTATTCGCATCTATTTCAGAGGAATATTAAAAATCTATAATGCAAATTTTCTAAATCAGTTTATTCACTGTTCTTCACTGCTTTGTGTTGTAACAACTATTTTTCTGTCTTTAGAACAGAATTGCAGGTTGTTTTATTTTCATAGTTTTACTGCATTGTCATTGCATAGAAAGAGTCTGGAACACTGATGTGGAATATGGGTAATACGACAATATAAACCGTTGCGTACCATCAGAGAGTTTGCTATATGGTTTATATTGTAGCAGCCCTCCCTTTGATATGCCTGGTTGTATTAGACCACTGTGGGCAATGTTTTAAATGAATGAGCAGAACAGATTAATGGCATCAGTGCGATGAAGAATCTTGATTTATCAGGTACTTTATTTGCTAGATTAGTTGAAAACAAACGTACCTATCTGATTATGTTATCTATTAATTCTTTCTCGATTGATTTTTCAGAAAACTGATTATATCAAAATATAAATATACGTTTGATTTTGGTGTTTTGTTTTCATTGATCGTCATGATAAAGTTATGAAGGGCCACACTGACCTTAATCTGCGTAGGTGGAAATGTAGAATACTATGAAATCTTCAACTGTCCTTAGTGCAAAGCTTTAAAATAAGAGGCTGGCCTCTGCTGTGCAGCATTTCACTGTATATACAAGTGTAAATTAGTGTGTGAATGTAGAATAAATTCAGTGCACCAGTGAATGACTCTGCATTCAGGCACTGAGGTTGGCAAAACGCACAGAGCTATTTATCATTAAACAACCAGCAGTGTACAAAACATTCTGTTCTTTCTGATTTACTACCTGCTTTTAATGGTTAAAATGACAAATGGCTTAATTAACATCAGTTCTGTGAGTAACCTTATGACAGGCTAGAATTAAACTTGGCCGTTGTTAAGTTTGTGTGCTCTATGCGAGCGAGTGACTCACCAGAATGACTCAGCCAGTGATTGTTTGTAAGTGAAGATCCTGCCCTCTGTAACACCGCTGTACAATCACAAATATGGTTCCAACAAGTCCGACAGAGTGATACAGCTTCTCTTGTCACATCGATTCCAGTAGGCACTTTTCCCATGGACATCACATTTCTAACTTCAGTATCTGGATCAGGCAGCTTAAAATAAGGTGTGTCTGATTTAAAGGGCTGCAGCTGTTATTTCAATGTGTCAGATATGTATCTAATCAACAGGTAAATTTAAATACATTTAGCTAAATCTGATTGACCTTTGGATGAGGACCAGGCCTAAAAACCTGATCTGGACATCATGTGACAATGACTAACTTGTTTTTGTTCTGTTCTGTCCTCTGACACTTTGCCTGCCAACTGAAGACACTAAGAGGCTTTTTCTCCAGAGAGCCAGTTTTTAACTCGGCAAATTGTCTCCACCAATTCAGCATATACTCACCAAGATTAATCATGACATGTAGCACTGTCATCATTTATTATTTTATCACCTCGTGTTCATGTGTGTGTGTTCATGTTGCTGTAGTGACAGCCCATAGCTTCTTGGTAGAAATGATTTGTGGTAGTAATCAGCATCGTGGTGATATCAGCTCTTATTCCCAGTGTCCAGTTCCAGTATTTGCTGAACGTTCTGTTTAATGTTTTGTGTCTCTATCTCGACTGGCGGCAGATACAGGCTGAGTTAGATTTCTCAGTCTCAGTATCAGCCTCTTGTTGAGACAGAGACATCATCGCCCAGGAGTGTTTACAGCGTTGAAGTGTCTGTTGTGTTGCTCCTAATCGCCCATTAGACTGATAAAGAACATAACTTGGCTGCAGGACTGCATCGCTGTGAAAAATAAATGGTGTGTTTACCACATGTGCAGACCTGCTTGGACACATGCAAGGAAATCCAAGGGTAGAAATGACGTATAGCAAGTGTTTTAATTTTATTATGCTCAACATAATTTTCAAAGATTGTAGCAGGAGCTTTCTGACTAACGTCACTAGATTCTTAAGCAATGGAAAACATGTTCCTGACCTTGGCGTCAAATTTGAAATGAGCATGTATTTGTCATAGAATGATAACATTTTTCAGTTTCAACATCTGATATGTTGTCTTTGCACTAATGACTTTCAAACCATCAAAATCTGATTTGTAATTGCCGCTTGGTATTACATTACTATGACCTGTTTTTGTCTGTGACTGTTAAAAGTCTCAGCAAAAATGTGAAAAAAAATTGAATCCCCACCTGACTTTCTACACATTTTAAAACGGAATCCTTCATCCTACTAAAGACATTTTTTGCTTGGCTTGGATATTGACAGTGAAACCTCCCACTTCTTCTCTATGATTCCAGTTCCCAGATCCTCCTAAAATGATCGAACCTGTATCATTCATGTCTTGTTGTAGCCAAAGGCAAACTAATAATACACTGGCAGATTCCAGAGTCATTACCAATGAAAGGCCACTGTGCAGAGAGGAGATGAGTAATCTTGTGTGTCTCTCATTCTTAAATTAGATTACATGCAACAACTGTACACAACATTGTATCTGCCATTGTGTGAGATGAAAGAATAAAGGTTTTACCATTTATTGTTTTGGCATCAATTCATACTCATCTAAATTAAATTGATCTTCTGTTCCTTCTCTGTGTTTCAGGTTCCATCCTAAAGAGGAAAGTGTGTGAGTGGCAGATTGTGTGTGCATCAGCGTACATGCCTGTGTGTGTGTGTATGTGTCACCATGAAGCACCAGTCTATCTCCAGATGGCTGAGTCAACTGGGACTGCCGCAGTACTGCATAGCACTGGAGCAGGAATATGATGGTGTGGAGGTAATGCAAACACAAACCTACCAAATCTAAAGAGACATTTACATATGACAAGGCTCAGTCAGGATTTGAACCCAAAAGCAGGACGCAGATGCAAAAAAGTTCAAAATAAAAGTCTTTATTAAACAAAGTGCAGAACTCAAAATCACTCCAACGAGGTAAGTCAAAACGTGAGGAACGAAAAATCACTCTGCTGAGGAAAACAAGTATCAAATAAACAAAGTAATGAACTTAAAGTCACTCTAGCAATGCTGAGGAAAAACGAGGTAGAAAAAGAACAAGACAACGTGGAAGCAAAAGCAGGTATACTTGACATGAGACGCATGGATACAAGCCACTATTTGACGGACACGGCAGACACGACAAACTGGCACAGGACAGGGGAAGACGCGGACATTAAATACACAAGGTAGGGGATCAGGTGGAAACAATCAGGGCGGGCCAGACAATCACACCGGCGGGAAACACAGAAGGAAGGGCAAGCAACCTGAGACGAGAAGGGAAACAGTTACCAAAATAAAACAGGAAGAGACAGGACAACATGAGACAAGTAACTTAACGTTTTTTCTTAGTTATGACAACATAACTATTTATTTTGGTGTCACTGTTTAGTGAATAATGGCTGAAAATAGGAACACACCCCAAAACATTAAGAGAAGATCTGGATCAGCAAAGCAAGCTTACTTTAACCACTGAAAACTCTTTAGACATGTTTCAACTATTAATCATTTCCATAATAGCTTTGAGACGCTATAGAAGGCCGTCCACCTCTACACTGCATCATGAACTGAGTGTGGTTGAGTCAGACTCAGTGGGAAATTCAGCAAAGGTAGACGAGCCTCAACAGCAACGGTTCAAAGCTCAGTTCTTTGCCCCAGGATTTCATTATGTAATATATTCTCTGTGAATTTAGTCTGCAGCCTGGGTGGAGGTAGGTGTGGTTGAGATGATGATGCATTTTAACACCAGTTCTTCAGCAAAACCTCTAAAACCAAATACCAAAATTGGTTATTTGCCTTTGAAAAATAACCCATCTGACCACCAAGATAAGACAAAAATGAATCAGCACTTTCTGATCAGCCACCTCTGTGGTTAAAGTTCGTTAAGGTGATGAAACTAAAACCACTTTGATATGTTTAAGAGACAGATCGTTGTTGTGGTTACAAGAAACAAAAGTGTGTTGGTCACAGACGGGACGCAAACAGCAGCCTCTGTTTTTTAATTAAGACTCTTAAACACGGCCAACCATCAGCCCGAACCTGCTCCTCTGGCAACGCTGTACTTCCACCTTTGCTTCTCAGAAACAATGGCTATTGTTTGTTGCACGGTCACAACAGTTCACTTGTCAGGATGTTGTGAGCACAGGCCGTTTAAAGTGACCTGGAAGAAAACCAAACACATCCCAATAATCATCCACAGTGCACTAGTAATGGTTGAGGTGGCACCTGTAGAAACATGCTTTTTGCAAGACGTTTCTATGGAAACCACTGGTTTAACAAAAGGCAAACAAGTAGATCATACCAGATTCTCAGTTGTTTACATTGAGAGTTAAAAAAATAAATGTGAATTATACCAAAATATCCGAAATTAATTTTGGAGCAACATGTATATAAAGTAGCACATCAAAATGATCAGTTTAAACAAATTGCAAAAAGCGTTGGTGGTTCTTAAATATGAAGATTTTTGGTCACTACCCCAATACAATGTAAAGGAATTTCTTGTATTGCTCAAAGCATTGCTGTCATCAGTTTTCATCTGAACAGCCTTTAAGCAAAGAATTTGCTCCTATTGAGATTCAGCACGTAAACATTACTCCATCAGGAGTAAATGAAAAAATGTGGGTTTTTTTTTTGTAATTTGGATGAACTGACCCTCCAGCATGTCTGTTTTTAAATGGGATCTCAGTAAATATTTGATGAAACCATGTTGCATAAGAAACTGTTTCTATTCTGGTAAAGCCACTTGTTAGCAAGAGTGTTTCCAACAGCAGCCTAATAAAGCAGCCTAATAAAACTTCATCACCGGCCTATTAGACTGAACGGACAGTGATGTGGGGGCTGTTTTCACATTCCACTAGCGAATGTTGCGCAGCCATTGGCTAGGAGATGAGATTGATTAGCCAATAAGACATGAATTATTCCATTACAGTACCTACTGCTAATGTTCTCCCCAGAATGCATTGGTGTAATTAGTGAAAGCATAATGGGGAAAGCTTATAAAAAAAAAAGCAGGCGAAAGGGGGCTAAGGAGAGAAAAGCAGAGAAAACAAGGTGAGACAAGGACAAGAAAGTGTTTTTCTGGTCTCATTTAACCTTAATGGTATTTGCTGTGTGAAAAATTCTCTCAGCGAAATTACTTTCCAAGCTTAAATCTACATACAAGCATTACATTGTGCAATGCCTTCATTTCAAAGCAAAGTCTCTTAAGTTACACATATGTATGAAGCTGGTGATTGGAGCTCTTACTCTGTCTCTGTGCAGATAAATGGCAGTCATAGGGAGCATAAGTAACTAAGACTCATACTGCAACTCCTCCTCGACCATCCTCCATACATGATGAGCTTGGCTCAGCGTTGCTAATCCATCTCTAGATATTATAACAACAATATCCAGCTCAGTGCCTCTTAGCCATCCAGGCTGCTTGTTAACACAACATACTGACAAAACCAACTCAGCCAACACCATCAACACTACTAACATGCATGTAAAGTGTTTTTTCTTTCTTATGCAACTTTGTTCTGTTTTGTCAGTGATGACGTGACCAGAGAGAATCATGTTGAATCAGCATGCAAAACCATGCAGTGAAACTCAAAAATCAAAGCTCATTCGATTTATTTTAATATCAGGAATAGTGTGTTGTCTGTGCTCGGCCTTTTCATTCACAAGCACCTTCACTGTTGCAACAACATTCGCGCGGGCAAAACCAACACTGACAACTGCTATGTCAACTCTCCGGAGGACTGGTATGAGAGTTCATATTGTTGTTCAGCTCTGCATGATGTGGAAGAGAAAGAATAAAGAAAACATGTCAACTTGCCGTTGGATGCGGAGGGAGACGAGAGCGACAGTGGGAGGGGGGAGGTAGGTTCTGAGATAGAATGGGCTTGTCATATGCCACCCGTATCTCACACACACACACACACATACACACACATACACATCCTTGCTCAGACACAAACAGAGTCATGGGGTGTCTGTTACCCGTGTTAACATCAGCAGAACTAATGTAGTGTCTTCTTCTTTAACCAGCTAACATGTTATTACAGAGCTGTCTAGGCACGTTGCCCGCAATGGCCGGCTTTGTATGTCGGTGTGTGTATGTGTGTGAGTGCATGCAAATGTGTGATTGTACATGTGGAGTGTTTGTGATTTTGAAAGTCGTTTTTTTTTTTAAGTTTTTTTTTTTAAATGTTGCTTTTCTGCAACTATGTGTGTGTGTGTGTGTATGAGTGGGTGACTTTGAGTGTGTACTTGGCTACTTTGATATGCAGGTATGTGTGTGTGTGGTTGTGGATGCATATATAACTTCTAACTTGCTCTACGTGACTAAGAGTGACTGTAATTTGACTGTGCACTGTTTCTGTGTGTGTGTGTGTGTGTGTGTGTGTGTGTGTGTGTGTGTGTGCGTGCATGTATTCATGAGGTTGCCCACTGTATGTGTGTGTAGTCTAAATAGAGCAGTGTTTGTGATGAACTGAAGAGAATGGTTGCATTGTTGTGAAGCCAAAACAACAAGGCCTTGGTTTGAGATGGGAGCGTCCTGTGATGACACACTGTGTGTCACTTTTGTGTGTGTGTGTGTTTTTGTGTACTTCCATTACTGTACAAGGTTGAGATCTGGTTCAAAGACTTGGTGTCTCTCCCTCACTGGGCAATTTCAGGGGTCGTTTACGTTAATGCCATAGTGAGGGTTGAAGCGTGGCGGGGTGTGTTTTTTTGTGTGTTTTAGACAATGCCGTAATGACAGGAGCAGGACGAGGGGAGGAGACGGCACACTTTTGGAAGACAGGAGGTCACTCAGTGGTCTCAGCAGTTTTTCCTTTGCTCTGTTGGAGCCACCGACCCGTCTAGACTAACAGTGCGTCTCCTCACTTCCACCAAACAGTATCTTCCCTGTGAGAAACTCTAAATCTAATCAGCTGTACTCTGAATGTTGTTCCATAGTTTCTGTTATTCACACCTCAAGAATCTGTTCTTGTTTCATATAAGCTGCGTTCAACATCACAACTTGTTTGCGATGATGTCCTCTGTGTGGTTTATTCAGACACCTCACACATAAACAGTTTAACCTCCAGCACCTGAACAACGCATTTTCTCTCTATAATTATAGCCCTACTTCTCGGTGCCATAAATCAGTCAGTCTGCAACACAGAAGTGATTCACATACTGCTACAATCAGCTCATCACACTCCTGCTGATGTTTGCTGCTGTGCACATTAAGGAAGTGAAAGCAGTGAAAACAGGTTGTGGTTCAGTCTAAACCAGCGCACAAGGTCGAGAACTACTGACGAATCATGAGATGAGAGAGAAGGAGAAAGAGAAGGTTGATGAAATGTAGAAGCAACAAGGACATGACGGGGAAGAAAAGGAACAAAGAGGAGACGGTGATCTGGAAATATTCTGTTTGTCTATCAGTGTTTAAGTGTCCCCTCAGGAAGACAATCGCCTGATGCTGGTCGAAGCCAGGGTTGAGCTTGAAGTTTCTCGTGTGATTTATAGCATAAAAAAATCATTCTATAGACAGTTAGAGTGGTGTTTTTAATTCTGGAAAACAACCTATGAAGACTGTGCAACTTTTTTTCTGTAATTGAATCAGTAAACCAAACTTGGGTTTTTAATCTATACTAAGAAACTTTTGTTTAAGGAAAAAGTGGACTAATCTACAGCAACTCTATAATGTTGTCCTCATTCTCACCACCTCTCAAATGAAAATATCTGTTTGGTTTACAAGATATATTCCTTTCTACACAAGCCCTTTCATTAATGTTTCCCATATTTCAATGTTAACAGGTAGAGCTTCTGTGAGCTTAAGTGGAAGGACTGGCTGGGGATAGTTTAGTATTTGGCCTGGGGTGGAGTGTTGGGGGTGAACAATGAGCAGCAGAGAGCAAAGTTGCAGAAAGCTGCACACTGGGGTGTTAATGTCTAAACTATTTATCAGATAAGTTCACAGGATATTATCCAGAAAGCACCGTGGCCTCTGATTAACTTTGCACTTGTGTCCTTTGTGTTTTCCAGGACCTGCTCCACCTCTCAGATTATGACCTCTTGGAGCTCGGAGTCCACAATCACCTCCACCGCCTGCATCTTCTCACTTCTCTACGCCTCCTCCAGGAGCGAGAAAGGAGGAGAGGTACTCAGTTACACATGCAGGCACACACACACAGAGTTGACCAAACATTATCTTTCCTTATCTGTTCCATCAGGTTGTTGATTCTGGCTCCGTGTTTGAGTCTCCAAGTTTCCATCTCTCTGTGTCTCTCCATGTGTAGCCCTGCGTTGTAGACAGAGACAGATAGCATTAGTGTCATGTAAAGACATGCTCATGCCTGGGGGGGTCTGATGGTGGGTAGGGGGTTGTCTGGTGGAGGACAATACTGTGTCACACACACGCACACACACACACATGTGAACACTTCTAAAGCCGTCAGTAAATAGGGAGAAGAGTGCTGAGGCCTGCTGGGTTTAATCACCTCGAGACGTGTGTGTATGAATGCCATGGTTGTGTGTGCGTGTGTGTGTGTGACTGACTGCTTTGTTTGCCCAGTTTCCCATGCATTATACTGTGAAATCTAACTGTTGTCTTGGTGACTGTGTCGTGCACAAGTGCAGCTTATAGCAAGAGAAGAGATAATTTTCATGCAGCAAATATGTAACACAGGAACATTTGACTTGTTGACCCCTGCAGCTTTTTTTTTTTTTTTTTTTTAGAATTGCATGACATTAAAGGCATAAAAAATTGATTTGCGTGCACAAGGAAAATATCCAGTATGCAACCAAAACAATGGATCACTTTCAATTCAATCTGCAGTGAGGACACTGTTCTCTTGACTAACTAGACAGTCTTTAGAAGTCAGAATTTAGTTAGAAGTAGTTCAAGGAAGCAGGGACTATAAAGACCATACAGACAGTTTGCAAGACCATCTGAAATAGTGTCTTAAAACATTTCACTTGCAGCTTACATAGTTTGATAGAAGTTCTGTTTTGTGCAAATTAAATTTTGTTCCTAGTCATTTCTTCTGTAGGAGTGCAAATTTTTGAAGAGGTGATAAAAGGGGTTGGAATTCTCAGAATTCTCTCCGATAAGAGAAGTTTTAAAAAAGGTTTCATATAAACATCCAATATGTATGACAGATGAAAAATACCTGTAGACTATGTAAAACTTGTTTTAGATGATTTTCTAGAGAGAGTAATGAGAGAGAGAGGTACTGTAGTATAACTGTCATAAGCTGCTCTGTTCACAAGTTTAACTACAGTTCTTGATTTACTGAATAAATGGATCATGTTGCTCATAAACACTTCATACATGAATTGATGTTTCATCTATCAAGTTTTCACTCTTTTTAGATCATTTTCTGTTTCTATGATTGTTTGTGAAATCTTGAAATCAGAATTTGTGGCCCTAAAGAACAGTGAGTGTGTGTGACCTTCAAACTCTCTAAAAACCCACATGATTGTATAAAGGATATTAATACATGGGCTCAGGAAGACTTCACTAAATCATGAGAGGTATGAGAGTCTGTTAGTGCCCAAGGCATGGGTCACCTGCACATCTGTGAAGGCACCAATAATTCTGAAAAGTATATACATGTTTTGAAGCAATATATGCTGACATCGGCATCATTTCAGGGACGCCCCTTGTTTATTTAAGCAAGACGATGTCAAGCCATATTATGCCAGTCATCAGTATGATTTCAAAGTAAAAGAGTGCAGGTACTAGACTGGCCATGTGTGGCACATTATGAAGAGCAAAATACGATCAGTGAAGACCGCGGACAGTTGAGCAACTGATGTCTTCTATCAAGCAAGAATGTGAACGAATTTCACATCAGCAATTAGTGTCCTCAGTGCACCCCCTCACGTAATAAAGAGAAGAAGAACTGATGAATTACCTTGATCATTAAAAGTAAAACAAACTAAAACAGAAAAACAGGAAAAAGGGTTTTACAGTTGATCAACAAGTGATTTCTGAGTCAAGTAACTGGTGACCGATGACAGGCCAAAGATGAGGACTTCACAGACTGCCCCTTTAAAAGCATAAATTTTCACATTCCTGACATCACTGTGTGACCGCCAGTGACGCCCCAACCTGCAGGTTGAGGACCGTTGCTGAGGTGAAACAGCCTCTAGTCGAAATCACTCAGTCACCAACTGCTGTGGTATTATCTGTCTGCCTGGCAGCCTGCCACCCCTATCATTACCACAAAGGCCAGATTTGTTCAGCTAATGGTATCCTTCACACACACACACACACACACACAGACAGAAAACACAGAAAGACACACGCAGCATCCTCCAAAAAACGCCAACTCAACATTTGACCCAGACCAAGAGCATTCCAGTGAGAGCACCTTCAGGATGAAGCACATGCATAGTGACACATACAGGCACATATTAATTTCATCATGTTACTGTTTTTTGGCTACAGCTTGTGATTACGTGGCAAGAATAAGAATCTGTGTGTGTGTGTGTGTGTGTGTCAGGTACTTTCCTTGTTGGCAGGAGAGAAGTAGCGATGCTCCAATTAAACCAATTAGAGGGTGAAATCGGAGGCATCAGTAAAACACACACGTGCACGCTCATATTTCACATATTTGAAATTACATTTGCAGTTGTTGCCGTGGCACTGAAGCCGTTCGATGGCTACTCATTATGCACAACTATAGATTACCTGTAATGCTTGTTTGTAATCTTTAGTTGAAAAAAGCCAAGTGTTCCGGCTGGTTAATTAAAATTAAAGTAGGAAATTCTGCAAATTCGTCTCATCATCAGTGTCTATAGGGGGAAGACCGAAGCACACACAGGCACAGATGAAATCAATAATAAGCTTCATAGCACTCCAGTATATTAATGGGTGATTCTTACCAGCGCAGTCATTTACAGCTGCGAGGTTTATTAAATTGCCGTAGTCATCTGAAGAACAGCAGGGCAGTGTGTGCTTTTTCCTCTCGCAACTTCTAATTTAGATCATGTGCTGTGCATTTTCAAAGCCGTGCACAGGAACACACACATCATCTGGCAGGGATGATTTGATTTCATCAAGCACCCGGGTCTGGAAAAACAAAAAATTAGTTTATGAATGTCTCTGCTTTTCTGCACATGTACATAGAGGAAATGTTCGGATTGCACACAGTCGTTAACACAGCACCATAGGACTTAGACTATGGCGCCTCCCAATATAGCTCCTAAAATCAACCTTTAAATCATGTACAGAGGATTATGATAAGGAACATGCAATCAAAGTACTGATCACTTACTGTGCACATAGAAATGTCCAATTTGTCAATTTTGAAGTGGCCTTATTAAACGGCTGGATGAAATAATCTGCAGACAACTGTCAAAGCAAAAGAAAGAGTTTTTATTGCAGCTCTGTAGATTGTAACATCTCATGATTTTTGTCTGCATCACTGTCCTTGATCACAGTGTCTCGGATGCTGTATATTCATATTAAGGTTGAGGAGTATATTAGTAGCTTCTGAATGAACAAAAATGACACAACTTTGTAAACATGGCAGGGATGCTTTTAAAGAGTAGCAACAGTATGTGTTTAGCTATGACATTAAAAAGCAGCTTATTCACATATAAATTAACACAAACATCCATCTTTGCATCCATTTATTCACACTTATTTCACTCAGCTATACCAGCCCCTTTGTCATGGGGTCGGATCTGCTTTGTGCCATCCTGAACTATATGAGGAAGTGAGTAATGTGAATACCAGAATACACACAGACAACACCACTGTCATACAGCACTAAACATGGATTGACACAAGTTTTACATTGTTGGTGTATGTGAGAGAAAGAGAGAGATGGCAGGTGTTCACTGTTTGCTTGTTTGTTTCCCTGGTGGACAGTGATGTCGCCATCGTGACAGAACACTCACAGTGGTCAGTGGGGAGTTTTCACACTGACAATTACACACATCCATCGCTGTCAACTGACTGAACTGTCAGTCAGTGAGCTCTTTTTATCCTCAGTGTTTATCACCGCAGAACTTGCCGAAGGAGAGCAGAGGTACATTCACTTATTTATCTGCCTCAACTCACTTTAATCCAATTTGCATTCCTTGTTTGAACCTGCTGTTGTTTTTTTTCTGTTCTGTTCCGTTAGCTATTATAAAACTGAAGGACTAAGACTTACTGATGCCAGTTGTTCAAATTAGCCTCATGTGTTCAGCCATTGCCAGCTGTTACAGATCTTTTGTTGTCTGGTTTTAACGACCTCTGAGGCCACATTCTTCACGAGTTTTTTAAGACCGTGCCGCATTGTTGTGATAAATAGCATGAAGAGATCTAAATTGTTCTGAGATCTATATCAGAGTCCAGGGAATGAAAAATAACACTCACAGAATTTATTAAGAAAATGCACTGCAATTTACAACTTGGAGGAGGAAGCTGTGTTTTGCTTTAGAAGGTTAGAGATTTAAGACCTTGTGAACAAAGTATTGAGCTGCTATATAAAACGAGGGCCAGAATCAAATTACATGAAATAAAATCCTGCAACTTTTTACCTTCAGTCTGATCAATAGGTTGAAAAATGACCTGCAGCAGCTCTGTGCATTTCATTGACAAGATCCCTAAAAACATAGAATATCATTCTTCTCTCACCTTTAATTGAGTTTGCAGAGATTTTTAAGTCCATGACCTTTTCGTGTTTGTACGTTAAATCCTACCAAGAAGTACAGGCTGAACTTGGATCACGTCTTTTGTGAAGGTGATAGACCAATCAACATGACCTAGAGTTAATACTGAGTGTACTATAAACATCTTTGTCTGTTTGTTATCTCTCATATGTCAAAACAGGGAAGATCCAGTTCCCAGAATTAGGCTCATCCAAGATAGGAGCATCCAAAAAACAGGAATACTCTGTAGAGGCTGTTTCATCTTTTACAAACTCTTACAACTCTTGCCTTTATTGGATTTTGGTGCAATGCATCTGTCACTGATTTTGAATTTTGTTCACACTGATTTTACAATTATGGCATAAGTGATGTTGTGAATGTCCTCACTTCACTGCTGTCAATCAATCAACTGCAACTCCGCTCAGTTGCCAGTTTGTTTGGTACACCTAGTCAAAATGAAGGCAGTCTAATCCAACAGTTCTGGAAATTAGGAAATTTCTAATGTTGTTGTTGTTGTTGTAATTGTTGTTTTTGTTGAGATTGTTCTCAAGAGTGCTTGATGATCATTTTGGAGGATGTAGTTTGTGGTGCTGTTGAGCAATATTCCATTATTTAGCCTACCCACATTGACATAATGGGATTAGACTGCATTAGTTTTAGCTTGGTGTACCTAATAAACTGGCAACTGAGTCTTGATGCATGTATTTAAAAAATTATAATAATTGACAAAACAAGTCTAAAGCTCACCCAAAATGCCAAGTTTACACAAGTGAATCACAAGCTTTCCTATGTCTTTGTTTTTGATGCTTCAGTCGAAGCCAACCAGTCACTTCACTATTCAAGAAAGCTGAGAGAAAGTTGAAATATAACATAATAACATTCAGTGTTTAACATCTGCTTTTCCAAGAACATAAAGCATAAGCTAAATGATGCAGTAGATCGATAGTCAAGGCTTTCCAAAATGATCCATCTGATCTGGAGCAGCCAATAGCAAAGCATTGTTCCTCACTGTTGTCCAAAATGCATATGGCCATTACAAAAATGATTCAGATGACTGTTTTATTGATCTGCTGCTGCTATGATTAAAGGTTTGTTATATTTAGGTCTTGTCAGATACATTTAAACTGTTTTAGGCATTTGAACTAATGATACAAGAAAACAAGCCCTCAGTTATTTTCAGTACAATACAATACATCAGAAATGGGATCATCTACTTATTGTATTGTACACAGTCCCTTATAAAGACGTTACAGTAATTAAATTGCTGAAAGAGAATCACTCTGGATTTTACAGTAGCTCTTTACAATCTCTCTAAGCTGCTGCATGTTGCAACCTTGTCTCATTCAGATTACTTTGAAGCTGCCATGAATCATGACTGATGCTCCTGTCAAATTCTGCAGCGTTGTGCGGGTAATTAAAATAGACGACAACAATCATACCGATTGTCTGCTGACGTTGATGTTCCACAGAAGTTGTGATCACGTCGGTTAGAAAAAATTAGTAGATTTCGTTCTACCTCAACAAACAGTTTTGGACCTTGAGGCTGCAACCAGAGGAATGAGGAGTGGCCTAAACATTGAAGTGTGTGTGATCAGAAACATGGCATGGCAACAGGAGTGTGTGTGTAGATACAGATCCATAAGGGAGAAAAGGGAGTGGAAGAGGAGAACGGAGGGGAGGAAAGAAGGAATGAGGGGGAGAGAAGAGAGAGAAAGAAGGAGGTGGATATCTTCCTATTGAGGAGTTACAGAAATACCACAAAACTCCTCACCGAAAGGAACCGAAATAAAAGAAAAAACACATTTGCTAATACCAACTGTGATAAACCAGTATTACTCAAATCCAATTATGTGCAGGTGTCATCTCCAGTAGGCGGGGAAGCCAAACCCATTTGTTTAATGGTTTGGGAAACACTGCCCTGAGGTGGATCGGTGGTCAGTGTTCGGAAACAAGTGACTCAGCGAGGCGTTGTGCCAACACTCTGAGTGCCAGAGCTCCGGAGCAGGGCTCGGCCTGACGACTCACGCTAACAGGAAGCGCATGAAACGGCTCTAATAGTACCATGGCATTCTCCAAACCCATTTCAAAAATGTGGTAAAGTAAATGTTTTGATTCGCAGACGTTATCGGAGCATTCCTGTGCAGTGCAATTAAGTCTGTAGACAGCATAAAAATAGTGTGTTAGACACTCAGTGGAGAAACTGTTACTATGTGTCACACAAGGTTTTTCTTCTCTGCGTTTTTTGTTATCTTGGTATATAATGTCATCATATATATTACATGTAAATAAATATCCTCATAACCACAAGAAGTTGGGAGCCCTCTATGAAAACAGTGTGTCTTCTCAAAACATTTAAACTATGATGTAAAGCCACTGCAATCAGATCATTTAAAAGTGAGGATGCCGATAGATAGACATACAGACAGAGTACTTTATTAATCCCTTTGGGAGGTTACCTCCGGGAAATTGACATCTCCATCGTTTCTCCTATATTGCACTGTTTAGAATACAAAATATAAAGTAGAATATGAAGTAGAAAATATCAAAAATCTAAGAATAGACACAATAAATTAGGCAGTAGAGATAACAGAAGTTTGAATGTGTATACCTGAGTGTGTACAAGGTACAATAGCAGCAGTGGTAATGCTAATACTATAGTGCATTATGGTAAATATAATCTAGTAATATGGTACTACAGTACTATAATAATAATACAATATAAAATAATGCAATATAGCATATAGTAGTAGTATAATATAATATAGCATATACATAATATGACATACATGTATAATATAATGATATAGTAATGTAATGATAGATAGATAGATAGATAGATTGATTGATAGATTAAATGATAGGGTAACAACATAACAGGAAACACCACATAGTGCAAATTAACAAGTACTACAGGAAACAGAACTAAAAAAAACCTCATTGACTCTATAAGTAAAAGTGATGACTGTGCATTAGTGTAAAAGTGCATGTGTAAAAGAACCCAAACACAGATCAGAAGCTACACGTAAACTACAGCAAACTACACCATTGTGAGTCCTGATATGATCTTTCATTACAAGGACACATGTCAGTCGAGGATTACGGTCGCGCTCTGCCCTCCTGAAACTGTATCCCCCTCCTGCCGACATTTTTTTGGGGGTGTTCGGGTGATTCAGAAGATGATTACAGATTACACCCCTGACTCAGTGAACACCTTCCTGGAAATACCACCCTCACACACACACAAAGATGCCAAGAATTTCCTCATGCCTGTGTGAAATGTGATTTACTCAGGGAATTTTTTTTTTTTTTTAGCAAATTCAGCTTCAGCTGGATAGTTTCACTTCCAAACAGACTCTGACATTGACTTTGACATTTATGGCTGTGTTCCCTGCTCAATGTGTTGAGTTGGTTATTGTGAATAGGCCAAAAACATGTTCATTTAAAGATGAGATCACTGTTACCTAAAGCCTCAGGGCCTTTATAATGCATGGATTTAATTGTGATTTGTGGTTTGTTAGAAGTATGACTTTTCAATGTAGCAGTGACTCTACCTCCTCTTAGTGACCAGCGTTGTTGAACATCTGTGGACCTCTTCCGTGTGGTGTGTGATAAAAAGGAGAAATGCTCAAACTGTTTCCCCTTGCTTTTTTGAATAATACTCCTTAATGCAAATCAATGCAAATCTACAACTGTCTCATCACCGACCATGAGCTGCGAGCAGTTCAACTGAAGAGTGATTTTACCTTTTTTTCAAAACGCTGTACACCAAATTTAAATTGCTAGAACAGAACTATATCACATTTCACAGGATAAACAATTATAAAAGATTTTTGTTTTTATTATTTCCCACCACATTTTGCCACTACTTAGATTCACCTCATGACCTCTTGTTTGCGGACCGCTGGGATGGGTACTGCTGGCATAAAACAATTACATGTGATCAAAATGTTTTAAGACAATATTTTTTATTTTCATAGTTTTATTGATATTTTCTTATGGCTTATGACGACACCGGTTTAATTGCTGTGATCTGTGACCATAAGGCGAGAAGACAAGAGCAGATTGTAAGCAAACCCAATGTTAAACCACAGTATTTAAACCACTTATTTGGAAATGAAACGAAAAAAAAGTCACACCTGATATGTTGCTACACGCACTGTTATCCATTGTATTGCAAAACTGAATAGGGAATCACAAATGCAGTAAACACGGCAAGTCAAAGCTGAACCAGAAAGTCATTTCGAAAAAATAGATATACTCTATTTTCTTGGTCTTTCATTTTGTTATTATTAATGTGTTAGCTGTCCTTCTGGAGTCCATCCTGATGTTGCTGCGTTGCCAAATTTCACAAAACAATTCTGGTGAATAATCTTTATAAGAATAACATTCAAACTGAAAATAATGATAAAAAGGATTTTATTCTTCTTTACCACCATGGGGACATTTTGGCCCTCATACTCTTCAGTGACTTTCTCAGTCTTAACAAGTAAAGTGTGAATAGCTCAAGATCAAAACACATGCATGTATGTGGTAGTGTGTGTGTGCGCATGTGAGTGTGTGTATGTGTGTGTGTCAGTCCAATACGGGCCATCTGATCATCTCGTCTTTCAGAGCGGCAGGATGGGCTCCTTGTATTGTCTGAAAGGAAACACACACACACACACACACACACACACACACACACACACACACACACACATACACACACACACACATACATATGTGCACGTGTCTGGGTGTTATCAACTCTAGACAATACAGAGGAACGGGAGGACAAAGACAGGAGAGAGTGTTGTCCTGAGGGCCAGCACACACACACACACACACGCACACACACACACACACACACACACACACACAGCCAACATGACCTCATACCTGATGTCATGACACAAGTAGAGCTCTCCTACTTGTTTCCGCTTCAATGGATGAAATTGAATAATTTTCGCCAACATTCCCTCCATATTTGAAAACTGTTTTATAATAAACACTCTGAGAAAGTTTTAAACGCCAAAGCCGAGCTGATTTACGCGTCAGCCAACACTGAGTCAAGCAGTTAAACTTCATGAGCCTGAGTGCACCTCAGGTTGCTCAAACATGTCACAACCGTGCTGAGATCAGGGTGTTTCTTTTGTTTCATCCCTGTCTGCAAATAGCAACATTAGGTCACATCTAAATCTTCTCTAAGTACCAGAGCAGTTGGTGGTGTTGGTGTAAAGAGGTCCCAAACAAAAAGACTCGGAGCATGAAATATGAGGCTGAACACAGAGGAGAGGAGGAGGAGGAGGAGGGGGAGGCGGAGGTGGAGGAGAGGAGGGCAGAGAGAGTTTTGTTCGGCGCTGGGGGGCAGGAGTTAGTGAGGGTGGAGGGGGGGGACAAGAGACAACTCGGCTAAAAAAGAAAGAAAGAAAACTCCTCCCAAACACAGTGGAGCAGGAGGAGGGGCCCGGGCGCTCGCAAATCACTCCCCTGAGAGAGAGAAAGAGGAGGGCAGGGCTTGTGATTGTGCAGCTCTACTTGTTGTTGCCTGTCTGAAGGAGCGTGTATCGTCTTCCAGCCGGTCAGCCACTCAGTCATTCAAACAAACTGGGAGATGGAATCATATTGATAGAAGTATATAGAGGTAGAAGACAGATAAGAGCAAAGATCGGGAAAAGGTGAAGAGGTCACGCTGACAGGTAGGAACTTTTGTTTACGTGAGTGTGCATCCATATGCAGTAGGTGTGTGTTGGAATGTGTGTATGTGGGGCAGATGGAAGCGAGACAGTTATCTTGATGCTCATCTTCTCCTCTGGATGCATTTTCACCTGACTTTTCATCATTTAAACTACAAGTCAAATTTTCACTCCCACGCCTTCACTTCATCTCTCAGCACTCTTCATCCCCTTTTTTTTGCTTGGATTGTTTACAGCCTGCAGTTAGTTAGGTTTGCTCAGGGAGCTTTTGAGCAATAAGCCGTCTTCCCAAGGCGCTGGGTGTAACTGTGGTTGCTGGGATTGATGGTGCTAAGTGTGGAAACCCCAGCAGGAAACGATTACATGAAATACGGCAGATAAGATCAAGATCTTCCATCAAGATTTTTTTTTTTCTTTTTTGGTGGTTTTTGAGTAAGTTTGAGATGGCTTGTTTGAGGTTTCGGTTAAGGTCATGGGGTTAATATTTCATAGAGGGTTAATTTACTTTATGGATGCAATTAATGATTCAATCAAGAAAGTATTGCCTAAGCAGTGTCAGAAGTTCATTTTCTGTAGCCAGTCTGCAACCCATCTTATGAGATGTCAAACAGCGTTAACAGGATAAGTTATAGGTTTTGGTGCTGCTGCAGTCGTCAATATTTATGGCAGCATATGGTTAAAATTTGGGAGGCTCTTATCAAACAGCTTTTAACTGTCTTGCTCGGAAGCACTTTAAAGGGTTGAGCGACTGCTGCTGGGATTGAAACCCTGACCTTTCAGTCATGACAGCACGTCTTTAAACGGAGAGCCACCCAGGAGATGATGACAGAGGCAGGCATCTGTGCGTTTGTGCGCGTGTGTAGTGTTGATGCTCTGTTTGTTGTGCAGCTAAACACATACACGCAGCAGGTCGTTGCAGACATTAGTCAGTGTCATGTCTCAACCCTGATCGAGATCGGACCTTTTAATTAATGCAGAGGTGTGTTTGTGTCAGATTCGCAGAGCTCAGCTTTAGCTTTGTGTGCTTGCAGTGGCAGGGTTGTGCGTGGTGTTGTGTTACCTGCCCCAGCGGGATGAGCTGGTTGGTATTCCAGCCAGCCGTCAACACTGTGCGACTGGTGGTCTGACTGACGGACTGACAAAAGGTTGAAAGTAAAAACGTAAATATGTGTTTACAAGTCCTTTACTTGACTATAATTTTGTACCACTGGTAGTTAACTTGAGCAGAACTACTTTCCTCAACTTTAATCTTTTCTACATTTTAGAATGAAACTAGTTTGACTCTACTCCATTTCTCTGATGCCCATATAGCTTATTTTACATGCACAATAAGCACATAGGATAGGATGCAGATGAAACCAGCAGTTATTGAATACAGTAGATATACTTTTGTGGCACTTCAACAACATCATTAACATTAATAATGTAGTAGTCTGAAAGGGACATTTACTTTTGACTTAAAGTTGAAATCTGCAACTTTCTTTTTGTTGAAGGAATAGTTCGACTTTCTGGGGAAATCTGGTTAATTTGCTTTCTCATGGTAGTTAGATGGAAAGATTAATAACATTAAATACGATAATAGAGACTGGAAACATGGGGAAACAGCTAACCTGCCTCTGTTCAGTAGTTAAAAAATCTCCCTACCAGCATCTCTGGAGCTCACTAATTAACATGTTCTATCTTGTTTTTTTAATCTGTACATGAGCAGAAATGTAAACAGGACAATTTCTGGATTTACAGGGAATTAAGTGCTGAAACTATTACTTGATCAGCCCAGTCTGTTGGCCCATGCTGCAGATTTAACACATCTAGCATCTAAGTCTTGACAAGACAACAAATAAGCATTTTTTCCCAAAAAGCCAAACTTTTCCTGTTGGTGTTGGATTTATTTTCATCTGCATGACTGAGTGTTGCTATAATCATCACTGACACACTTAACCATGATTGGAGTCACCGTCTTGTGACCATTATAAACACCAGCATCTATGTCATCACACGCCAGTCTAACATGTAGTTGCAGAACTTTAGCAAATTGCAGAGGATTTTTCCAGTTTGGTTCAAGGACACTTTAATTATTATTTATCTAGAAAGTCTTTACACACCAAAGAGTGTCTGAAATCACAAGCTCAGCTCTGGATGCTCTGTCGCATTTGATGTAGTTCCAGCATCTTTTTAATACATCTCATAAGTCATAGATTTGAGATCTTAAGGTTTTGCTGTGAAGACTTACATCTTTAACTTTTAATGCATTTCCATGGTGTTATTGTTGATCTGACTGGATTAAGGAACTAAGTACTTCTTCCATCACTGACTGACTCAGCTGACATGTTTGTCTGTGTGACTGACTGGATCACAGTGTGGTGCTCAGTGACTGGACACGGACAACACTTTTTTTCCCCTCACTGTCCATCTCCACATTTCACAGTAGACATATAAAATGAGCACACACACTGAGGTTAGGTGGTGTATGTGTCAGTGAATGAGTGAGAGAGAGAGAGAGATTCAGAAGTATTAAATGGCAGCTACTGCTGTGTGATTTAATAACAGCCTCATTAATATGTTACACACATACTTCACACACACATACACACTGGTGGGCCCACGCACTGAAGAGCGCAGTAGGACACCCTTCTCTGTCTCTCTCTCTCTCTCTGTCTCTCTCTCTCTCTCTCTCTCTCTCTCTCTCTCTCTCTCTAACAAAGGTCGGCTCTAAACAGCGGTCATGTGACAGTTGTTCCCATTGTTCACTTCTGGCCAGGGGTGGTTGGTAATGCACTGCTCTGTGTGTGTGTGTGTGTGTGTGTGTGTGTGTGTGTATTGGTGTATTTGTGTGCATGCTGTAGCAGGAAGACACTTTAAGTCCGCTAGAGGAAACCCCTCATTTCCAAACACATTGATGTTTGTGTTGTCCTCCCCATTGTGTGGATCTGTAATAAGAGACCATTAGTGCAACATGTGACAGCAACAGTTCACTCCATTTCATTTATGAATCATATTATTGCACAGAGTGTGTTTTTAATCAAGACACTCACTTTTATGTAAAACAGATGACTTTTAAAATTCTGTCAAACTAATATGAACTTCTATGCACAGTAGACCAGGGTAGTAGTGAATTAACTGGGACTTGTTGAACTACCTGAAGGACCAATTGTGGTCTCCAGACAGCCAGTTTTTAAAACCACTACTTCAATGGCTTTAAGACAAAGCTTTCTGACTCCTGACTGTGTATGGTTTGCCAGAAAGACGGAGGTGAGGGGGATTACGTTACATTAGGAAAGTTATGTCCTTCATCCCTGTGAGACAGAATTCTGGAAAGAAAAGGATGGATAGTGAAAAAGAGGAAGGGAAGTGACAGAGATGTTTGTTTTATTGCTAGTAATCCTTTATAATGAGCTGCCTGCTGTCTAAATGTTTATACTGCCATTTCCTCTTCCTGTTAATCTGCACTTGTTTCCCACCCAAGGCCTTGTGTGTGCTTGTGCGAGTGTGTGCTGGCATTCCCATCCCAAGGCCTTCACTAGGTTTACAAAGCAAACCTTGCTGCGCAATATTTTGTCTTTCATACCAAGGTCAAGGAAAATACTTCTGATAGCAGTTGTGCATTTAAATGTGAGTTGAAATGAATTGTGAAGTAGGAGTTCTCTTTTAATGAATGTCCCCTCCTCGCTGTCCACCGGAGACTGAGAAATTACCCTAGCTGATTTTACAGTATATGCCAGGTGATATGTGACAAGAAATTGAAAGCCTTGTATCGATCGGGCTTGTAGTCCACATTTCCAGTCAGAGCTTTGTAAGCAGGATGACGAACTGAAGACATTAGAAGATATAGAAATTCTGGCAACAGTTGTTGATGAGATTGATGCAGCTATACAGGTTTTTGTAGGTTCATTTCCAAAAATAACTCCACAGTAGTCTTATTTAAACATAGCGCAATTAATCATGCCCAGCAGACGCCATCCCATATAGGCACTACAGTACCCATGAGCCTCAGCCAAGAAGCCAGTCACAGGTGTGAATCAGTACTGTAGCGATTTGAAAATTGCAACTGGGAACAAAACAAACTTTAGAACTTGAATGATTTGCACTGCTGTGTAATGTTAAAGGCAGAATAAGTGGGATTTTCTTTTTAAAAAAAAATCTATAGACTCATACAAAAAAAATCCCTGTCAATCATCATTTATGACCCTATCTGTACATTCTTATTTTGCTGTGTTCAGGATGTTTCTTGGCTTCAACCTTTGAGCAGTGGCTGTGTAGCTCCCATCCAATAATAGAGGAGGGTGTAACCAGCTGGACTCTGGAAAATGTAGAGACAGGTACCATATCATAAGCTCACATCCAACAGGCGCCGTTGAGCCGGGGCCAACTTTGAAGGTTATGTTTACGAACTGCAACCAAGCAGCAACCTCCGGCACTGAAAAATGAAGCCAATGCGGAAGTGCAAAAAAGCTGCAGTTCCTCGAATAACCGCTAGAGCAGGCCGCAGAAGGGAGTCAATTACATTTGACCCCCATGTTAAAATGTCGATTTTCGTTAACGATTTCACGACAGAAAAAAACATATTTACAGCCTGGTTCAAAACATGGCTCTAGTCTCATAAGCTGTTTTTCTACTCCACGACAACTCTGGGGGGGGCGAATTTTTTTATAAGGCGTTTGTTTAAAATATACAAAATACATCATTATGCACAATTCATAGCTGTCAATCTAAGTGGCGCCACTTTGACTGACAACTAGCCACTGACGGTCTAAAGGGCATCACCCGGGCTAATTCTAGTCACTGAGTTTGGGAAAGAGATTCTCGTGGGGTTAGCCGGCTAGCAACGATATTTAGCATTTAACCTAGCTGGTTAGCCGTAGCTAGTTTGATTATTTTCGAATAAAGCGGCTTTTTTCAGCCAATAGTGTTCATTCAGCCGGCCCATAGGACCCGCCTCAGCTCCGCCCTCGCTCCACCTCTTCGTCCATATTTGGAGTAACCGGAGGTAGGCTACCAAGATGGCTGCGCATTACGATTTGCTTCATTTTTGCTCTTCAGAAACCTATGAGTTACGTCACGGACACTACGTCCATATTTTATACAGTCTATGACCGCAACCAACAAATTCTGCTCATTCTGGCCTAAAGCTTCACCCACTGTTGGGAATGCATCTTGTCCCTCCTGTTTTGTGTTTTGCAGGCTTGTATTTCTCATGTCTTTAATCAAGGAACCTGATATCAAACACAGTTGCACACGTTTTGTACTGATGATTGAAATTTCATGCTGTTCCAGATCTTGTGTTCCAACCAAGACATCTAACACGGTCTATGCAGAAATGAAGCCTCACTTTCATTCCTGTAGCTCTGGATGGAACTCTATATCAGTACATGTCAAACTCACAGTAGTTCCACTCAGCATTTCAACTGTCATTCTAAATCATTGCAACATAGGTTATATTAAAAAACATGCAACAATACTGAAGCTTCCCACCAGGTTACCTGTTAACTCACTGTAGAGACAAACCTAAACATGGGTTAAACTGAGTGCACACTGTATAAACACTCATTTTTAATTCCTGAGTAAATGTGTGATAATGACCCGACATAGAAAATGCCAGCACTCCTTCTTTCACTATGCGTGCATGCTTGTGTGGGTGATGCAGGGTGATGTAGCCGGCAGCTGAACAGCTGTAGAGAGAGGAGGATGAGACGGGAGGAGGGGAAAGAAGAGAAAAGTCTATTATGACGAGGGGTGGGAGGACAAAGGACAGAAAGAAGGTGACAAAGTGAAGAGGCAAAAGAAGAGCTGACATCATGATGAAGACAGAAGGAGGGAGGGGATGTCTGTGTGGGGGGGGGGGGGGGCACACAATTGAAAGAGGATGGAAAAGATGGATGAGCAGGGATGGAGTCAAAAGGAGACAGGAGCGATATAAACAAGTCAGAAAAGTGAAATAAATAGTGTGGAAAGAGCAGATGAGGAAGATGGAGAGAGGAGAGGTCCCAGCAGAAAGAGATGGATCGAAGGAGAGCGAGAGAGGTTTTCACACCTTCACTCCATGTGGAAATGACTTCCTTTCGCTCTCAGCATGAATAATTTATTTATAAGATTAATCGACAAAGTATTCATGTGGGTAAGTGCTGTGTGTCTGTGTTTTCACTCAGTGAGAGTCCATCCTTTCTCCTCTGCAGGGGAGGGTGTGTGTCTGGCAGATGGTCAGGGCCACACACACACACACACACAAATACACACACACACACAGCTGACCCACCCGGAGGGTCTTATAATAGGTCCTCCTCCTGTAGTCGTTCTGCCCCACAGAGGAATCCACACTCTGACCCAGCATGCCTTAGCAGGACTTTTATGTGTGTTTGTGTGTGTGAGTGTGTGAGTATAAACTTAACTGGTCATGCTGAAAAGTCTTACCCTGGCCAGCTGTTCCTCTCCCTAAACCTATATTTGCATTTTTATTGACATTCATCATCACAAGCTGGTGACTCAGTGACCCCCTGCCAAAGGTGGGTTTACTTCCTATTTTTTTATTTGGTTCCAGGTTTCTTGTATTCACTAAGCTCTGAAATTTATGAAACTTCCATATCTTCTCTCGATCATTTTATTGACAAAAAGAGCAGTGTATCAGACATGTGAATTGAATCAACTGTTGACTATTGCTTCCTCAAGCTGAAATAAGCAAGAAAGCTAGCTAATTGACAACTGACAAAAGTAACAAAGAAAAGTTTTGCTCTTGATTGGTTAACATGCTGTCTGTGTCTCTAGATGAAGATTGTTTATTACCGTCTTTTAGCATCACTTAAAATCACAAATACACAGTGTGGTTTTGCGTTTCAGCACCACCTCTGACCTCCTCCACTTAATTCATTTGACAACATTCAATCAAACCGCAACGTGACCTCCTGCACACAGGACATCAACATGCATCTTGTCACATAGATGATTGTGTTCTGCATAAAATATGATCTTTATATGCAATATGAACTGAGTCCTCTCAAACAGCAGCAACCACATTATTCATATCACACAAAACAAATCAGCAACCTGAGGCAAATTACTTCACACACAGTACACTCTCTCCCCATCAGGACATACCAACAAATATAATATGTTTTTTTTTTTTTTTTTACCGTGACTCAGATGAGAGGGTTTCATCAGTATAGTTTCATGACATATTTAGTTTAGCACAATGGAAGCAAGAAGTAGCTTGACTTCTCACAAATGCAAAGTGGTCTGATTTAGGCTTACATACTTAATGTTTGTAGTGAACAAGTAGAACTAGGAAATAAAGACATTGTGGATCCACGATCAGTTGGCGTCTTTGTGCTAAGCCGGGCAAAAAGAGCTTATGGACAATCTACCTTAATTGATCTTCTTCTCTAAGTCCCAGCAAGAGAGCAAACAAGCACAATTCCCGAAATGAGTAATCCTTTAAATGCTGTATGTATTGTTCATTGTGGGGAGTCTTTTATTATTATTGTGCACTCTAGTTAAAGCTCTGTGACTCTGCCTCTTTCTGCAACAAAGGACATTCTCCACAGAACTGTTTGTTGTTTGACAGGAGTAATGAAATTTTACCTTAACTGACCAAGGGCTTAATTGATTTGCTATTAGTGACATTTTCAGAACACGATGAAACAACTTCACAGCCTTTAAAATCAAATTATTTTCACCAGCAGCTTTGGTTGAAAACACCACCTCTTAGTCAAGGCTGACTGCATCTGGCATGAGGGCTACAGTACCAAACCCCACACTTTTCCTCTGCAGCCTGCTTTCTCTGATCGTAATCAGTCGTCTAAATAGAGACACAATAACAAACACCGACATACTTGTTCCGCTCAGATTCTCAGGATTGATGAGATTAGAAAGGGAGGGGAATCTCGTATCCAGAGGGTTTTCAGAATCTCGTACCATCCAGTCTGCCGACATGTCTGTCAGGCTGGTGGTATTTTAGTTTGTACAGTGTGACTAACTGCTGCGTGAGTGAGTGATTCAGAGCAGAAGATAGCGCTCTGTCCAGTCATCACCACCTGACCAGGGAATTTATCAAGAGCCTGTCCCGGTTTTTCCATCACTGCCAACTTGTCTGTCAATCTCTGTGTATTTATATCTGCTTGTCTGTCTGTCATTGGACCAAAGCTGCCATGAGCAAAGTCTTTTTACACTTTAATGAAATCTCAAGCAGAAGCTGCTTTTTGGTGCTTGGCTGGAATATAAAGAATTTTAAGCTTTCCTTAATGGTATGATATTCAGAGTTTGTTGATAAATTTCTTCCATGCACAAGCATTTCTTTATGCCAGTTCTCATTTCAGTCATTATTACAGTATGGGAGGTTGAGAAAACACCCTTCTTGTACAGTATAATGTTGCTCTTCTAAGGAGTTATAGCTGAAAGATATATAATTGCTGTTTGGTTCACATTTTTCTTGTTATTTTTATGGAGTGTATTGTTAGAAATGTCTGTGGCCTAGCTTTCAAAACCGCCGTTGCAATATTTAATTTATGTATATCTTATTTTAATTCTGAATAGTACAGCACCAGAGCATTTTTACTGAGCAAGATTGTTTTCAAAAACAAAGAAAAATAGGTTTTGCATATGGCGTTACAATACAGAACTGTTATTTTTTGTATTCAGTTTCAGTGTTTCTGCTGAAAAGGGAAATTTGCTCTAAACTGTTATCTTTGCTTTGTGGATTAAACTCTAAATGAAGATAAGATCTTAATTTAATCATAGAGTGTGTTCATAGTTTTTGAAGACTGTTAAATGTAAACAGTACATACAGTATATTGTTAGATTTTCTTTTTGAGTGTGTGCGTGCATTAACAAAGGAAAATCACGAAATCAACCATTCAAATGTGCCATAATTAGAATCCCATTACTTCACTGGAACTACTGGTGTGACATTAGCCAATGGCAGGCTTTATTCCTGACCAGGTGTAATTTGTAAGCATGATGATGTGAAACAGTGATGTGATTTGTGATCATGTCAGCGTGTGAGTGAGCTGCTGGTGGCGGTGGTGCCTGTTGTTGTCTCTATGTGTAAATGTGTGTATCATGTGTCATAATATTTCATCTCAGGAGGCATTGTGTGTCAGTGTGTGTTTGTATGTTTCAGATCATATGTCATTACAGCAATGTATTACATCTCACCCTTCACTCTTGTGTTACCATTGTTATATAACTGTGTCCCCAAGTATGTTAGGTTATAACACACATGGAGGAACTCCCCCTTCTGAGGTCAACTCTTCCAGTTCTGGTAAAACACATGATTCAAGTCTTCTCTGTTTCTCTTTCTGTCCAGAGTTAAGGATGATGGCAGAGGGGCGTTTTGCCAGTCTGCCCAGGTCCCTCCATGCGCACCACACACTGGGAGGAGGCACCACACACCCTGGGGTCCCCTCCGCCTCCCTTGGTGTCCACAGCAGCAGCTCCTGCTCCTCCAGGAGGCTCCAGACCTCCCTCACCTCCTCCATGGACCTCCTCAGCTCCAAACCTGGGTGAGTCGGGCGATTGTCATAGAATTTTGGGAGAATTCTTGATCTGATTGAATGAGTCAAACAAACCTACTGTATATATCAATGCTGGCATGTCTTTCTAGTCTTTAAGAAACTGAGAGCAATTTAACCAAATACTAGTAAATTTTGTTGGATTAATAAAAAGGTGATGACAAAACAATTTGGGTACCAAGAAAGTAAATGTCAAAAATAATCCTCTTTTCCTTGGTGCCCCTTCAACAATAGGTGGGTCTTGTATTACAACTTCATGATGTGTAGACAAACCCTGTGGAAACCCACAACCGATAATTTAAACTCCCCAAACCCCAAACTTTCCAAAAATACCAAATATGAAAGGCTGAATGAGAGGATGATGTCTATATGATGATAGACGAGACGTCATGTTTTTCCATCTGAGCAGACATTTACTAAATATTTTAGTCTGTGTACAGTAAGCAGCATCAAACAGCTTCGGTGAAGTGTTGGAACAAGTTGATACAGAGTATACATGTGATGCTGTGGAAAGGAGAGTTTTTCTTACCCTTAAACGTACTTATGTGGAATTGTGAAGGAAAACAAAAGGGTTTAAGAGGATAAAGCCCATCTGGAAGGGGATTTTTTTTCTAAGTAAAGTCTTCATCAAGGATTGGAATATTTCAATTTGAGTTGAGCTTACTTGAGTCTAATTTTCTCTCCTCCCCCATCCTTCCCTTCTCCTTCCCCCAGTCTCCCTCCAGGGCGGGACCGCAGCCTATCAGAGATGCCCGCTGCTGCCTACCAGCCAATCTCCATTCACGGAACTTTGCCTCGACGGAAGAGAGGCGGAGCCAGCCTCACCCATGGAAACTACACCTGGGACCCAAGAGCCAATCACACACAGCCAGGGCTTTGTGGGTCATCAGTGGGACATCAGCCTTTGACCTCTCCACTGGTCCAAAATATCATTGATGACTTTCATGGTTACAGGTAAGCAGACGTACAAACACACATAAATATAAAAATGTAAGGTCATACAGGTTCACATCTCTTTAAAGATGTTCATGGCAATAGTGTTTCTATCATAGAGCACTTAGCTTGCTTTTTCTTTAATTATAGACTATGAAGAAGAAAAAGTTAATGGAACACTCCACCAGAAATGTATCAAAAACTCGGCCTCAAAAGGCTTGAAAGGTCGCACTTAAAATATTTTGCAGCTTGCTTATTTGTAGCGAACACCAGCCAAGGTCAGTTTGGGTTTACAGTAATTAGTATGGATTACAGAAACAAGTGAAAAGAAAACATTAACATGGGATTTAGTGGTAGTCTAGTAGCCTAAAGGCATAATTACAATGCTTTTTTGATTCCCGCCAGGAGTCTTTGTTACACATCATCCCCTGACTTTCCCAGTGTTTTCCTCACTATCTCTACCAATAAAGGCAAAAGTGTCAAAAAGAAATTGAATACATTGCAATTTCCACAGAAATGCCTGTGCAACAAACTTTTTCAGAAATACTTTTTCAACAAAAAGGCAGTGAGTGTTAATACCCAACGGAGAGAGTGTTTTTTAAAAGGCAGTCTTATCATTATTTTGACACTTTTAATCACCTGAGACTGAGAGGAAAAAGTTTTGTTTCCTCGAACTGCTCCTCTTCAGAGCGACAACTCAGAAAGAGAGTTTGGAGTTGGATGGAGAAAGACGAGTCTGTAAAGAGCCAGAGGGGGATGAAGCAGTTAGCTCAACTTCAGAGAGAACGCACACACAAACACACACACCTCATCCCTCATCGTGTCCTCCCATCTTTCTATCTCTAGTGTAGAGTTACAACAGACTGTATCTGATGTAGCCAGCTTTGTTTGTGTGTGTGTATGGTGTGTGCATGTGTGTGTGGGTGCGTGTGTGTAGCCCCCAGCAGTTGGGTTACCTTTGTAGGTCAGGGTGTGGCAGGACAGATCACAGATTACTGTGATCCCTTTGTCTTGCTCTCTCTATCTCTCTGCCTTCGTGCTGGATACATTTCATGCGCTGCTGACATACAGCAGGACAATTTGTCCAGGTCAAATTCAACCTGTGCAGGTGGCTGAATAATGAACAGCGTCACACTCTCACTCACTTGCAGTTGATGTATTTTTATGGATTCTACTCTTAAAATGTCAAAAATTGCAAATGAGTTGAAAATGGTATCAAAATGCAGCATCAGAAAAAGCCATTATGTAGCTATGTAATGTCTGGCAGGTTGGTGTTGCTCTTCATAATCAGCTAATCTCAGCCTCACATCAAGCTGTCTGCAGATCAAAGAACAGCACTTGGTAATAATTCAAGTTAACCTACTGATGGCCTCACAGCTGTAGAAGCAGACATGTGAGTGACAGTAGCTTTGAGGGATATTTTCCATATGAATCTCACTGTGTCCATATTTCGTTGTCTCTTTGCTTGATCTGCTTGTTTGACTACTGACATTCAGGTTCTTGGCCCCAAAGTGAAGATGTATTGTCATTTGCTTAAAGATACTTGGACTGAAACCTGGATGGTAACATCTCAGCTCATCTCAGGAAATGTTGGCTCTAAGTTAGGATGATTTAAAAAATAGCACACAGCTATAGATTGTCTGCATGTTGTGATGTAGTTAGTAAGAAAAATAGAACAAAACCTGATGTTATTTCTGTAGTTTACATTCCCTGATGTTGTTAAAGCAACCTGTAGTGTTAGAAAACTGCAAACTTTCCTCCCAGCTCACTGTTGTTATGAAACTCCTCACTGTTCACAGTTGTGTTTTCTATAAAAGGATAAAAGAGGAATGTAACCACTGGCCAGTCGGTCTTGACTTTCCATCGCTCATGCTGTCAGCTGACCTTTGACCCCTGACCTTCTGTTGCACTAGCTGCCGATTGGTCAGTTTGTCTTTCTGCCGACCTCTGTGGGACAGCTCGGCAGACCACCAGAAGAGGAGGAGGGGGAGGAAGAGGGAGAAAGTAGGAGGAAAGAAAGGGAAGGAGCACAGATGAGAGGGAGGGGAGAAAAGATGGACAGTGACAGACTGTTGACACACGCAGCTTTTCCTTTCATCGACATAACCAACCTAAAAACCCTTCTGAATTCCCCGTTTGTCTGTTGATTGTGTTTGGATTAACTCCTTCCTGTATTTTAGATCAAGTCAGACTGATGACTTTAACTATTACTTAAATAAAAGATTGATGTATTAATCAACTGAAAATCCAAACATGTTCATACTTGATGATTTATTGTAACACAATGAGGTAGAAAACCAGCAGGTTGGGACAGAGGGATGTAATAAAATCCTCCCTTTTAATACAAGGGAGGATGTGAGATGAAGAGGCATGAGGTCACAGACACTCACCTGCAGTTTTTAAAAAAAAACTAAATGGGTTTTACATTTAAACACGCACACACTTCTATTTGTGCTGTAGTGAAATATCTAAAAATATCTAGATTGATAAGCACTGGACAGATGTGTTTTTCTTGCCCTGGAAAGCATTTGTCCTCAACTGGAAACCAGTGCTGGTTTATTTATTAACAAGTGCTGTTCTCACTTGATGAGCCTTAAAGTCATACAACACACACATACACTTAGTCCTTAGTTGAAAAGTGATAAAAAGTATACTTTAAGATGTGCTATCCACACTAAATTGACTAGATTTGAGAATGCTGTCCCACAATGCAAGGCAAACAGAAAACAGAGACACTACTCCCACCTGTGCGGTGTCCCAATATTAAACTTCATGCTAACTGTATACAGTGTTTCCCCCAAGATTTTATTATATGTAGTAATAGTTCCTCAAAAGCATCCTGTTAAAATTGATATATAGCATGTGCAGCAATTAATCGTCTGGAAGGGAAACATACCAGCACTAACTTTACTGTTAGCGCAGTCTGTAGCTCTTTATTGTTAAGACACACTGCCCTCTGTTGGCCGCCTGCAGACCCTGCATGCTGCTCATGAACTCTTTCCATTGCGCCCACTCTCTTGTCTGTCACTCTCTCCCTCTCTCTTACTCTCTCCCACACACACAAATATGGTTCCAGTGCCTCACTGAAGCCAGTTGTGGTCTCGCTGAGTATTGTGTGGTGAAGCGCAAAGAACAACAGTAGCCAGAAAAAGACTGTGGCGAGTGCTGCCTGATTCTGCCCTCCCTTCTCCTGTTATTTTTTTTCCCCTTTCATTCGCTTCCACTCTTTCTGTATTTGTTGTTCTGTCTCTTGTCTGCGCTTCAGGTCAGTTTTGTGGTTGTAGAGCAGAAAAATCTTGCGTCTGATGCTGTTTCAGCATTATGGGCAGAAAAGGCCAAGTTAGCTGTGGTCAGCTTGTGTAGTCTGGAATGCTTGGCCTTCTCACTCTGGCCATATTTTGTTTCAGATCTTTTAGTGCTGTAGTCAGATTTGCTGAACCTTATCAGGGAAAAATAATGATGTAAAAAAAAAAAAAAAAAACTCCATCCAGAGACTATCCTTCACCCGACGACCTGAGTTTAAAACACTGAATTTCTATCAGCTCCAGGGCTCCCACTCTGTTTGTGAGCCTGACCTTTGACCTCCCCCGAGTGGTAAAGGAAATTTCCCTCACTTGTAGCACATTTGACTCCACAAGGGTTTACATGGGTGTTGTCTGGTATGTGGCGATTCTCATCGTTCCCACCTCTGACTAGAGAGCCAGGGCAGGGTTACGAGAGGCAGGTGGTTTCTGTGGTGACAGTTTGGGGCCAATCAGAGGTCCATCCAACCGCTGACTCCCAACGAAGCAACACATAGGACTACAGTACGTGGTCGATGTCAAACTGAATGTCTGATTTTAGTTTAAGACCGCAGAAGCTTCCCGCGTTCTTCCTGATCCTCCTCCTCCTCTTCATCTAAGAATATACGTTTTATATATATATATTCTGTGTACTTATATATGTGAGTATGCCATATATAATAGATATAAGAATTATAAGTGAAACAAGGCACAAAACAAGAAATTTGTTTTGTGTTTAAATTGTCTAATATTTCAGAGACTAAACAATTAATCAATAATAACTGAGGGTAGAATATGGATGATGGTCACATGATCACATCGTAGCACAGCCGCAGATACCTGCTTACTGGAGAAGAACAACATGGCTTAAAGTAGTTCCTCAGCTTTTTAGAGAGAGAAAAACTACACAGTGAAATAGAGGCTGGTCTGGTGAGCACTTCAGGTTTCTGTTGTTGATAGAGAAAACTGTCACAGAAGCTAATACTATATAATAATAAAGTCAAAATACTTGGTGATCAGCGTTTTTTTGCAGTGCACCGTTACTCAGCCAACAACAACCGATGTGCCCTCTGCTGTGAGGACAACTCAGCGTAGGCTTGTGTTGATACACTGTGGGGGGGATGACAGGATATGTTGGATTAGGGATCTGAAGACAAGATCATTTGCCTCACACTGAGCTTCCTCTGCAAAGTGAAATCCGCAGTAGATCCTGAG
Source organism: Centropyge bicolor (assembly GCA_037975185.1). Lineage (NCBI taxonomy): Eukaryota > Metazoa > Chordata > Actinopteri > Pomacanthidae > Centropyge > Centropyge bicolor. The sequence continues at coordinate 716,820 of JBBMOC010000054.1, forward strand.
GGTGATGGAGAGGCCTGAGCCCTCCACCTTCTCTGAATAATGACTGTACATTGTCTTGAATGGAGGCTTCTGTTTGGTTACATAACTAAATCCCGCTCATTATTCAGGGCCATATTAAATTGAGAGGGCTTAGAGCTAAACATATTTAGTTTGGTAAGTAATGGACTGTGCTAATATTCCCGTGGGAACACAAGTGTGGGCTTAAGGGCTTTAAACTACCAACCTTGCTAACGGAGTCTGGGATTTGAGCTAATTACCTCTTTCACTGAGCCCCTGGCTATAAGCCTGCAGTCGAGAGAGAGACAGAGAGACTCTGAGCTACATTAATGTGCTCAAGTGCAAATATTCAAGGCAGAGATAGAGAGCAATAGAAGTAATGGGGTAAACAATAGTGAGATGTTCTGTTAGAAACATGATGTGATTGTCTTATGCTGCTGATGAAAAAGAAGAAAATATCAAAATACAATGCCTGAGAATGTTTTCTGCGTATTCCAACCTTTGAACAATAGTGTCTAAGAAAAGCCAGTGAAATTGGATGGAACATGGACAGAAAGTGTTTAAGTCCTTTCTGATGTGGTTCGAAACAGTTTTTGGTTTAACAAAGGAATCAAAGAAAATATATAAGACAAGAAATTAAAAAATGCTGCTGGTGCCATTTGCGTGTGTGTACGCTTTAACCTCTCTGTGAATTTGTCAGTGGACTCAGAACGGTAGGCGTGTGGCTGCGATGTGTGTTACGGTGGGGGAGGAGAGAGAGAGAGAGAGAGAGAGAGAGAGAGAGGGAGGGAGAGGGAAGGAGGCCAGGCAGGCAGTGAGTGAACATGTTTACCACTGAAGGAGAGAAAGAAAGAGTGAAAGACAGACAGCAAATGGGACAAAGGAAGAGACAGACTCAGATTTAAAGCTGTGAGGTTCGGTCTCAAACTTTATTCTTTAAGAGGAACTCTTGACACAGCGGAACAGCGTTACCTCTACAGTTACCTCTACACCTCCTTTACAGTGCAGCTGTACCTTCTGGGTCTGGCATATGGCAAACATGGATGTTTGTGTGGAGTAGACATCCATTAAAAAAAAAAAGTGCCACACCTCACGCTGAACTCTATCATCTCCTAAAAGTGCTGATTGGTGTCTGTCCCTCTAAAGAAACAGCATCAGCACCAGTCAGCGACACACCTGGACTTAACGGCTCAGCAGTTTATTTGTAATAGGAACTATTGGGAAGAACCGAAGATCAGCAGCCAGCAGTTTGGGCCCAGCGACAACATGTGTTCACTAAACAGGACCTTGTCTTTGTCTGTGTTCCCCAGGGAGCCCGCTGCCAGCCTGGACGCCACGGTGGACTATGTCAAGGTAGGAACAACAAATGCAAAAAACACCACTGGTTTTAAATCCTGCCAACACTGCCTTTATGAATTAATTCTTTCCATTACAAACATGGGAATTGTTCTAAATATGTTTCTTGTGAGACTGTAGATAGATAGATAGATTTCTGTTGCACAGACTCTTATACCTCATATTCACCTTCAGTAGATACACATGTTCATAGGACATTCACAGCTTCTGTGGAACTGCTTGTGCTGTGCAAAGATAACAGACGCGCAAACACACACAAGCAGCCCGTTGTGTGCGGGGAGGTTCAAAATGATTCAGTAAATTGTCAATGAAGCTATCAGCGTGAAAAAAAAAGGTCTTGATGTCGTGGGAAGGAGCCTTGGTGGTGCCTCCAGCTGTGGTATAAGTAAATCTACTAGTTTAAAACCTCAAACATTCCACTCCGTTGGGAAAATACTACAACTCAACAAACACTTTTTTTTCTTAAGTTAAGGTTAAATCAAGTTTAAAACCTTAAAGGAAAATCTCAGAAAATTGATTGAATCCATCAACATCAACGATAGTAATTTAATTGTAAAGCTACATATGAAATTATGTTCATCTCTTTTTGTGGGCTTCAATGTAAACATCACTCAAAGGTGGATTTAATCCAATTGCCCCAGGGCTACAAGGATAATACACCTCTAAACCATATGTCTGCCACTGTGCTTTGGCTGTAAATCGTATTCACATAAACACCACCTGTGTCCCAGCTTTCCTCGGTCAAAGAGGGGTGATGACTGAGAGGTGATCATTCAGTTATCACAGTATTATCTCTGACACATGATGTGCTTTACAGTGTGTGTCTGTGCCTTCCTCGTTATACCTACTCCTACACGTAATCCAAGCGCACTAAATACACACATGCCAAGAAGCTGCGGCCAGGTACCAAATCTAAACACCTTTTGAATATCAGTGAGTATCACACACTGTCAGCTACCAAAAGTTAGTATTTAATGCTGGGTCAGACTCTTTAATTTTGTTTATGTATTCTTCAGTTCTTCAGTAAGATATTAGATCATGATTATTTCATAGTGTATTTGTGACAGTTGGGGTAATTTCCTAACTGGATCCAGGAGCCAGACAAGGAAAAGGGTAAAAAAGATTTAACAAAAAACTCCACAAGTGCACAGAAAGCTTGTGGTTGCTTTCCACTGGGCTGCAGGTGGTGCTGTGGTTAGGTGGTGAGAGGGTGGGTGGTGAGTGGTTGAGGTGCTGATGTCTGATGGTGGGAGGCACAGGAGAAAAGTCCAGTAAGGTTAACAAAAAAAAATGTGAAAGTCTCGAGGAGCAAACAATGATGAGCTGACAGTGGTTACAGGAGCTGTAGAGAAGCGATCTGGCAGCTCGCAGGAGAATGAGGAGGGCTTTCAAGCTGCTGTTAATGAGGTGAAAGAGACTCAGCTGTGGCTGAAGAGGACCCCAGCACCTGGAAACCATGCCCCCAGCCACTGAAACAAAGCCTGATCACAATCAGCACCACATATATAAAACATTAACACTAAAGAAAAAATCCCCAAACCAAAAAATACACAGAAAGTATACTAGAAAAAAACACAAAATAAACCATGAAATCAAAATCAAGACAGCAATTCTAACCTAATTCTTAAGATTTTTTTTTTTTAATTTAATAATTCCCATCCTATCTGCTGCATAGCCAGAGAAATGACAGACAACCAATCCAGTAATATTTAAAAAGTTGAGTAAGACTCAGAAATTAGCCAGAACAATAGTGGAAACCCACAAAAAGTCATATTTCCCTTTTAAGTTTACGAGTATGTGAAGTTCTTTCTGTGGTGTAAAATGTCCTCATGAACTCTTGATCTCTTTTGTGTCATCTCATTTTGACCTGTGATTGGTTTTAGGTCTCAAATGAGAAAGCACCATAATACAGAGAAGTTTCATCAGAATCTTATCTGATACAAAGCAATGTTTAAACATACTGAAGTAGTGCTTCCCTACTTCTTTCCCATGTGTTTTTTTCACTCTTAAACTCATCTCTTCTCTTCTTCATCCCTCCCAACCAGCCGTCCATTCCTCTCTCTTTCCACCCATCACTCCTCTCTTCCCTCTATTAGCTCATATGCTTGGATGCTGACACCTCAGTCTGAAAAGCAAACTCAGTTCTTCCCACGAGAGAGCGACTCGCACATGTGGGAGCTAACCACACACACACACACACACACACACACACACACACACACACACACACACACACACACACACACACACCTGCACACACACACATAAACAAACAGCACACAAACAAACAGTGTGTATGTCTTTGGTCAAATTAGAGTTGTGTGCCAGTGTCAACAGGGTGTGTGTGCTGACCGCAAATGGAACTACTGTATCCCAGGTATTATATAATATGTGTGAAAGTGTAGATGTCAGCTCTGGTGCTCCAGGTGTGTTTGCGTTTCCACTGTGGATGAAAACACACACGTATGTCCGTGCACACACGCATGCACAGACAGCACAGGTGCTCTGTGTCATATGCGGTGGAAAGGTCAAAAGTACATTAAAAATGGGGGGACACTCGCATTGTCTGGTGTGATCAGGTCATCGATTATGTGCAGTACAAGAGTGTAGGAGGGATGTATGCAGGGAAGGAAGTGTCTGTGGAGAACAATCGTATAAAGATATCCCTCTCATATCTGTGTGCAGGCCAATGTTTCTCCACGTGGACAGTCTCATTTCCAGAGCTGTTTGATGTCTAAATTCTGCTTATTGTCCGATTAGCTGGTTTCCCTCACTAAAAGGAAGCAGGAATAACCTCGGCCGAGGTCATGTCAAATTCACAATGAAGCGCCTCTTTGAGGTGATAGAGGTTGGGTTAAATATAATGTCTGCACCACAAATCCTGAAATGACATGCCGTAAAGGTGCCACTCACATGATCACATGTAACTAAACTTGGTGTAATGTTGGGAAATTTGATCGGATTAAAAAACAGGCAGTGTCAAAGGGAATTAGGAAATGTTACAGAGAAGGGATTTGTTGCATGCTGCAGCAGTAAATTGAGCAATTGAGCTTTATTGTGAGTCTCAAGGGCTTTAAGACTCTGAAAACCTATTTTCTAAATCAATTCACTATCAACAATATGATACTGTATGAACACATGAAAATCTCGGCACAGGTTCTGATTATTTTATGTTAGTTTAACAACATTAAAATCAATCCGCATTATCAATCAAATCTGAAAAACTGCACCCACGGAGTCCTGTCAAAACAGAATGAGTTGAGTCAAGGATCTTTTTTGTGAGTAGAAATGTGAAAGGAAATTGGGCCAAATGGATAATTTTGACAGTCAAAAACTGAATCACAATGGTGTCAATTGAAAATAATCCAATACTTTCTCTTACAGTAGGTGGCAGTATAACACATCATATTCTCTTCTTTGATCACAAATTGAGTGATAGTGAGAGAAAGAAAGAAAGAAAGTCTGTTCCTCTGTTGATCCTCTGCGGTTCAGGATGAACACAACATCTTCATTGACTCCCTCTTTTGCTCTTTCTCTTTCATTCCCACTCTTTGACTTGAAAACATGAAGTTGCTCTGCCCTCATGAAAGAGCTTTAAGAAACAATAATGCTCTGTGTGTGTATACAGTATGTGTGTATGTGTGTGTGCGTGTGTGTGTGTGTGTGTGGTCTTGGGTTGCAACAGCTCTCAACTCTCGCTGACATTTAACAGAAGACATTATACACACAAGAACGTTCATTGTTTAGTGATCAAAACCTCAGTTCAGGTGTTTTTCTCGTTCAATGAAGTCAGTGGTTCTCAAACTGGGAGGCACATTGAACCACTGCAGGAGACGTCGTGGATGACCAGGGGAAAATATGGATTGAAACTAAGTTGAGTGAATATATAAAAAACAAAAGAAGAGTCTGCAGTTGCTATCGTGATGACCTTTATATCACTAAAATTCAACTTGGATCCTTTTTTATTAGTTTTATTAGTTAGAAAAAGTGTGAGAACCACTGAATTAAGCAAAGAATTAATTAATCTCTAAAAAAGATAAAGGACCGTCAGAGCAGTGCTTGAAGATAAGGATGCACTCTGGTACACTCTAGTGGTCAAACCTATGTACTACAATATGAGACCGCCAGACCTCAGAAGTGTAGATGGATCAGGATTCAGTCAGGAGTCAGTCAGGGTGACATTTATCAGGATCATCATACCGGTCTGTCAGCAAGCCAGCAGGACTTCAAATAGCAACCAGGCAAAGAGCCAATCGGCTGGTCACCCTGCTACTCAACTATTCAGCTCAGCAACCAACCTACAGGTCTGCCTGTGTGTCAGTCAATAAGCTGGACAGCCAATCAATCAGTCAGTTTGTCAGCCTATAAGCAGAGCAGGCAGCTGTCCAATGACACAACAGCCTGTTTCAGTAAATGAATAATGACGATCTTCTGTGAAGTCTTCGGTCATCCTGGTACATCCAGTAGCAACTTGACTCAGGTTTGAGGGAAATTGGTCACATTTCTTAGGCATCATAAATAATGCATACAATACTTTTGATAACAAATAGCATTTTGATTAAAAAAAAGTGTCCTTAATTTCAATTCAGAGTTTGATGCTCCTGAATTCAATATAAATAATAAATAAACTTTAGAGCTGTGAGAGAATCTTTGAAGAATCCACAGATGCTACCCTGTTTACAACAGAGGAAAAGTTCACGCTGGGTAATGACCAACGTTTCAATCTGGGTCAAAGCGTATTGATTAGGCGCCACAGCGTAAACCGTGTCGCTCACGTGTCTCGAGAGTCATTATCTGTGTTAATGACATGCTTCAGGACAGGGAAGTTCATCTTCCCTGAAAAACAGGAAAACTGTGATATTTTGTATTTTCAATATTCGATGAAAATACTTTTCAGAAGCCATCTTAAGCTAAAATAAGATAATTCTTTATTGATGCCGTTTAAGGACTGTGCACCATCAACTCCACCACTCTGTTGTAGCTGAAAAGCTGAAAACGCTGAACTTATGGATTTGTTTTTTCTTTGAGCCAAATGAAAAGTGTTGTTGCCACTGACTGCACACATATTTATTGATGTTGTGAGTGCTCATATAGTATACGCGTTGCATTGCACAAAGATCTCTGTCCATTACTGATCGATGACCCATCACAAGCACAAACACACACACACATCCAGACTCACCCCGCGTGTGAACAGTGTCATTTATTCTCTGGCATTAGACCATGTTGAAAGCTGTCTAACTGGTACAGAAGGACGCTGATGTTGAGTGTGGTTGATTTCATACCATTGATTAACTATATGATCCCGTTCCTGTCAGCCAAGCGTGCAGCCAGTGTCAGAAAATCAGATGATGTATTTGAAGCCACTACATGTAGAATGTTTACTTGATTTTAACAGCATAGCATGAAGACTGTAGGAAAACATGTCTTCCATGTTTAGCCTCAAACGTGATTTGATACCAAATCATACAGCACAAGGATGTAAACAGAAAGAGAACTCACTTGGCTTTGTTCTTTATTTTTTTGTGTGTGTACTAGAAAATAAAGAAATAGGCAATCCTGATCATCAAATCTTGTTACTATGTCGGTTGGTCTGTTCACCATTTTGTTGGTGGTGAACTGGATTGTCATTAAATTTGATACCACTGACCCCAGAGGATGAACCCTAATGATTTTTTGATTTCTGGCACCACCAACAATATAGTCTCACAACTTTGGTGTAAATGTGTTAAAAGTCATAAAACTCTGTAGTTGTTGCTGTTAAACAGGATCATCAAACTAAAAATGGCTGTAATTTATATTTTATAGTTACAGTAACGATAATATGAAAACAATATGACAAGTGATAAACCTACAAAGATTCTTCTCTTTATACTTGATGGAGTTTTCCAGAAAGTTTCAGCTCATTGTTCCACCATCCAGCCCACAACTTTACTATTTTGGCTTTGCATTGTTTTCTTCTATTTTCTCTGAAGAAGCTCCAAAAACCCACTGTACACCTCAAGGACAAATTAGTGACAAATTGGTGAGCACAGTGGAGCATTTAGCAGCTAAAAAGCAATATATATCCCTCAGGAGTTGGTAGAGACCAAAAACAGTGCTAAAGAGAGTGAATACTGGACATGAACATAACTCCCAATGAATAATAATGCTGAATGTTTAAGTAAGCAACAGCTTTGCCATACAAAGTTATTAACTCAAAAGATGATGATATGTGAGTGTCAAGACATTAATTACTTGAATGGGCTCAAACTCTGATCTTGTCCCAGCCCCGCTGCAAAACATATCAAAAGCACTAGTAATATTTTACCATTTTATGTAAAAAAAAAAAAAAAAAAAATGGAATCCCCCCATTTTGTCACATAACTTGCTGAAGTTGCTGAAACAGCTCTCTTTAGTCCATTCGACAGGAACAACAAACAGATAGAAATAGAAAACATAGAACCTCAGCACGCCGATTTCTGTCCCTCATTGTTTTTCCAGAGCATTCCTGGAGCGACGGTTGTGTGTATTTTAAGGTGGACATTTAGCCTAGCTGGTGATTTGGGGCTGCTGTGGTTGGCAGCAGTGTGTGTGAGTGTGTGTGTTGCTGTGCGGTGCCCCAGGGAACGTTCTACATGTATTTCCTTTGTGGATCCTCAAGAGGGTTCACACTGTAATTAGTGGCTCCATTTCCTGCGGCGGAATGTTCCTTTAACTAGTCGCTGCTGCGGTGTCACCCTCAACGTGTGTTTGTGTCTTTGTTGATATAAGTTGCAGTTCATGCTCACACTGTATGTACATTAATGTTTTCAACCCTCTCTGTGTATTTGCATATGGTCTGTTTATGTGCTGCTATGTCCAAGGTGCCCATGTGAGAGTGTCTATGTTTGTGTGTGTGCATATGTCTGTGTGTGTGAATTGGTGGGAAAGTTGTGGCACTTAACTTGTGTGTGGGTGTAATTGCTTGGGAGTCATTAGGTAACACAAATGGCCAGCTATTTATCAGCGTCAGTCTGCAGGACACACACACACACACACACACACACACACACACACACCCCTAGTTTTCTCTTTTCTCTTGTCTAGACACTCACGCAGCAACGTTGCAGATTCAGTACCCAACAGTGACTGACCTACAGCCTCTTGCCATTAAATGTTTTTACATGGTTGTTGTCTGGTTGCTGTTTCCTCGGAAAAAATTTTGCCTGCACAGGAAGTGATGCATTTTCTGTTTTTAGGTTGTCTGTAATGAACAGGCTAAGAACTAAGTTTGTAAGAGCAGTGAAAGAACCATGGGTGGACAGCTGTACCAAATCCCACTGACACTTCAGTGCCACCAACATGAAGTCTAAAGAGAGCAGTATCAGTGCTGGTACTCATACTGTTTGATTGACAGGTGATCTCTGGCAAGTGCAGTGCAGCAACTCCACAGTGACGAGTGCTCAAAGACAAAAACAGGGATAAAATGATGAGTCAGGATAGGAAATTAATTGGCCATTGATTAATCGTTAATCATGATATTCACTGGTTCCAAATATGAGTATAAGCTGGTTTTCTTAGTCTTCTATGATAGTAAATGGAATATCTCTTGGTTTTTGACTGTTGGTGGCATAAACCCAACAATTAAAATATATATGTCTTATCAAATTGTGATCGTCAGTTTTAACTCCCTGACATTTTATGGACTTAACGATTAAGCAATGAATTGATAAAGGAATCAACAGTTTCATGAATAATGGAATTAATCATTTGTTTCAGCCAATTATCTTGAGCCCAACAAAACAAAAACAAGAAGTACCACAGAGTCATATTTTGTTTAGGTGAGCTGCACAATATGTTCTATTATCTATGTCCCTGTGTCTATACTCTTCCATCCATCATCCATGTGTTTTCAGCCAGAGCAAGGGAGAGACTTAGCCTTTGGGCCACTCCCAGTTAGTCCACACATCACTGGCTCACATCACATCACATGGGTCTTTCCTTTGCCCATATATGGAGCTCGAGGTGGAGCAAACTGGGAGAAAAGTGTGAGAAAGGACCTTGAGAGCTGAGTGAGCGGTGGAGGTCTCACTCTGCAGGAGGCTGTGGAGGAGAGAGACAGGGAGATGATGCAGGAGTCATCCTGATGGAGATGCTGGGACCTGATGTTGAGGCTGCTTCTCTTCCAGAGTCTTATTCTAGTCTATTTGAATCACATCTAACTCCACTGCAAATTGTTTAGCCCACTTTAGTTTAAGTAACTCTGTGATGGAAGTTTTTCTTGGAAGAGGCAAATGGGAATCATTAATGGAATTGTGATTCAAGTTACGTTTTTGGCGTGTAGCCGAGGTGACTAGAGCTGGTATTTACATCTGATGTAAGTCAGCTGCAGGCAGCGGTCGGTCACCCAGTCAGTCCCAACAGTTCAGAAAAGTTGAGGAGAATGTCGGAGCGATGCAACCTCAAGACCCTGACAGCAGCTCTGTGTTGCTTCTACCACAAGAACTCTGTCATCACGGCCAAGGTGAGAGAAAGGGTGAGAGAGTGTGTGTGACAGTTCATGCTTTGTGTGAATGTTTTCATATCAGTGTGTGTCTTTGGACTTGTGTGTGAAATCCCATATGGCAAATGTGCACATGTGCAGGTTTTCTGTGCATGATTGCATGCTGCAGCCATTATTTTATGTGCTGTTATGTTTTTCTTTCAGCCTATTTTAGAGTGTGTGTGTGTGTGTGTGTGTGTGTGTGTGTGTGTGTGTGTGTTTGCTTTTAGAGTATTAATAGCATAACATTTTGGAGGTTTGCTTCCATCCAAGCATACTTTTTTGTGCCTCCCCCCAAGTCTGCTGTTGTTGCTTTTTTAAAGGAGACCACAGGAAACCGGGCAGTCCACGATGAGACATTGGACAAAGGGATTATTAAAAAGACATAACCCCACATTGCACCCGAGAAAACAATCTAAAAAGTGCATGGAAAACACATCCAGCCTGAGCAAAATCTAATCACAGTGAATAGCCCTCCTCTTTCCCTCACTCTCTCTGTGAGCTGAACACTGGGCTTTTATTACTCGGACCAGACGCTCTCATAAATGACCGACTGTGTGACTGTCTGACCGTGTGTGTGAGCGCGAGATATACAGCTGGTTTCATCCATAACTAGTGCTGGTAGACAGACAAGGCAGTGTGTGAGGGCGACGGGTGAGACAGAGATGGTTATAGATGGAGAGGTAGCAGGACGGGAGTGATAGTCCTCATGAGGATGATAAATGACTAACTTGTGATAGTTTGTCTTCTTTATGACGTCAGTGAAATGTATGAATGCCATTAAGTTGATTGGATGGAGCGAGCAGCTGGGCGGCGGGCTGAGGTGACTTGGCTTGTCCCTCTGGATGTGGTCACTTCTTTGCCTCCTGGACGGCGTTTACATCTGATGTTAAGATGCAGCCTGTGCCTGGATAATGGTAAACACATGTGAACGCAAGGTGCAAATGCATGTCATATGTTGATGATCTCATCCACAGTCAGACACATGAAATACAGTCTGCAGAGTTTAGTTGTTTAGGTATTTTGGATGCCCTTTAGCGTCCACTGTAGCTGTTGCATCATCATTCACAGTAAACCATTTAAACTCCCATTCAGAGACAGGAATAAAACACAGATAAAAAAAATGAATCAAAACTGAAACATAAAAAAATGCACCAATTAGACAAGAACAAATGTCAACTACTCACAGCCAGATCCATTACAATGCACAACCATCAATAAATGTCGGATAAATGGGAACAAAGTTAGAGTCAGAGGCTTTCACTGTGGAGAGAAACATCATTTATGGAGCTTCTGCCTCTGACTGATTAACTGAGATTATATAAATCAAAAGCTGAAGAATTGCCTCCCTGCACACAAGACAACCCACTGACCTGTTGTGAAGCTTTTAATCGTATTACACAGTCCTCATCAGCATCGTGTTTTGATTTGTCTGATAGAGAAACTGTGCGTCAGTGTGGTCAAAATGACGAATTCACAGCAAACTTTCTTATAAAAGTTAGACATACTTTGTCGGAGGAAACTTGGATTCACGATCAACACCTAAACGCATCGCAATTAATGTATGTGAACGATTTCTATGTTGAGTCAGTGTGAAGATCAGTTTAATATTTATACCGATCTCTAAGTATTGTCTTAGTGCCGCTCTGTCATTATGGGTGTCTTTGACGGGACTTGAACTCATCACCTTCATGTGTAATAAGTGTATCACCCTCTCTGCTGTCCTCTCATCCCCTCTTGCTCCACAGTTGCTCTCGACAATTGCTCCCCTCCGGCGCCGCCTCTCCTCCATCCTTCATCTCTGCCTCTTTATTTTCTCTCTTTCATCTCTCTATCTGTGTCTCTGCCATGTCTTTACTCTTGATTCCAAAGAGCCCGGGGTTTTATTCCATTCTCTTTATTTTCTCCTCCATCTGTCTCTTTGGGAGCTTGCCATTTAACCCAGGAGACCCAGCTTCTTGTTTCTGTGTCTCAAAACTAACTTGTGCTTCCAGTCATGAGAGACCTCATTGACCCATTTTGATTTTCTAACCATAGTATAAGAAAGTTATCACCAGTGGGAACATCAGCAGTTATATGTTATATGTTGTACAGTATGTCATTTGTATCCAAATCTTAGTGGCACACTAATTGTATACATGCAGATTACACATGTTCCCAGTGGGACAGAATCTGTCACACAAAACAGTAACATGGAAAAAGCTGTCTGTCATCAGTCTTCTGCTGCAGTATAAGCTTCTTTCTCTCTCTCTCTGTACAATGAAAAGGAATTTACTCAGAGCTTTAGAGTCTTTTAGCTCTTATCACATCAAGCACTTTAAGTTAAAAACCATCCAACTTTATCCAGAGAGTCTGGTACTTCAGAACAGCTTATGTGAGCAAATCCTTTCCATTATTATTATTGTTATTTTTTTTATTAGATATTTTTGTCTCTGGACCCAAATCTCAGATAGACAACTAAAGCTACAGGCCTCACACAGCAAAACTTCATCTCCCTCAGTTGTTGCCACATTGTTGTTATTATACAGACATACATGCATATATACATAAACTGCATGTCCAGTACATAACATCCATATGTGCTTATTGGCCTGTCATTCACAAATCACAGGTATTAATAAGCGGCCACTGTAGCCTCCGTTCTTCTGTGAAGGCTTTCTGCCACATTTTGGAGCCTGGCTGGACAGATTTGCTCCCATTCACATGAGCATTAGTGAGGTCAGCCACAAATGGTGGGTGATAAGGTCTGACTCACAGCCTGTGTTCCAGTTCATCCCGAAGGTGTTGGATGGGATTGAGGTCAGGGCTCCGTGCAGGCCGGTCAAGCTCTTCCATACCAAACTCTAAGAAGTGTGAAAGAACTAACCAACAAACTAGATTATAATGGGACTCTCTGCCTTTTCAAATTTCTGAAGCTGATGAAAAACAACATCTTCAAAATATAAATGATGCATAATTTTATAACTACGTGACCTGTTAACACTTTTCGAAAAATGATTTTAGTGGGAAGCTGGTGATGGGACCCTCTGTCCCACTCGGACCAGTCAGATGTCTCCTGGTCTAAACACAGGAAGAAGCATCTATTTAGTTGTGAGTAAACAGGAAAGGTGGGACCTTGTGATCATGGAGTCGAGATGTAGAGATCCAGAGAGAAAAAGATTAAGATTATTAGCTCTCATCAACCTTCCTCAGCTTTGAGACTGACTGTCCAATTAAATGTAAGAGACAGAAACTGTGCATCCTGGCCTTAGTTATTGTCAGAATGCACTGAACAAAAATAGCTGAATAGAAGAAATAAAATTGCACAGAATTCCCTCAGTATTACAAAAAAAATTATTATACTTTCCAGAGTTGGAGATAATGAAACGTTTTTTTGCTGAATAATCATGAAGCGTCCCCAAGTTTTTCTTTACTTTTCTCTCAGGTGTATTTTCCAAAGTTGCTGCACCACTGACAATTTGCTTTAATGTTGTGACATTTCGAAACTCCACCGTGAGTTTCTATGACAGCTGGATGGATGCATATAGTGCAGTAGCTGGAGACGGTGAGAAACACAGAGTGCCAGAAGGAGGCAGAGAGGCAGAAACTGAAAACCAAAAAGACAGACAGATAAAGAGAAGAGGAAATCCCAGATCAACAACAGGCCAAACTGGTGGTATTTTAATGATGATGAGGAGGATGATGATGGTTCTTGTGAAAGCCATTTGATGTTTCCATGGTAATACTGGAAATAAATATCCCTATTTTTTTGCCCTCTTGGTGGCAGTGGAAACAAATAAGGAACCTTTTAAGTTGATACGGGGTAGTTGTTAGCAAACAGCTGTTTATTTAAGCACTGAGTTGAGAAATCTTTTTGAGACAGCTTCATGACACTGAGGTACATTTGATCACTTTTGACACTGAGTCAATCAAGAAAATGGAAAAGCATAGCTACAAAACACCTCATTTGTTCGCAAAACAAAGTAATTACAGAATTTTAAAACTGCAAATGGCAGGTATATATATGTCAGCTTCAGTAAGGAGCTTTCCTGAATTATTATGTGCATATAAGTGTCAAATACAACACAAGTGCAATGATCTGGAAGGATTGCAATGATGGAAATGGAGCTGGAAAACTGCATGTACAATACACACTTAGAAGATGGTGTGACAGGGCACAAGTCACTGTGACAAGGTTATAAGATATTTATTATGGATCAACTTTTTAAAACAATTTTGCAATTTGAGCACAAAGAAATTTCTCTATGGTCTTGTGGTAGTGTTTCAGTAACAGTTTTAAACTTTCTTGTTGATATACTGACTCAAACGCTTATTTTAATTGGACAAATGCTGCTGTGGTTTTCTGTCAACATGATTTAAATTGAGCTTCTTCTTCTTCTAATCAGTGTTATAGCATTTTTTGAGTGCTTTCTTTCAGCTCTTACATCATCATACAGCGAGTGAGAATTTGGGCAAGATGGAGATTATAATATCCACTAGTGTGCATGTGCACGTGTGACAGATGATGAGGAATCAGAGTTATAATGCTAAAAGGTTGTTTGTCCTCACCTCTCTGAGCTCAAAGGACAAGCAGCTTAGAGAGATGTCCACTGTGTCTGGCTGAATAGAAAGAAACCTGTTTTTGAACTCATGTATCATCTCACAATTCTTAAAGAGAGAGTTCTAAAAAAAAAATTCTATTCTTGTGTAAAATCCATAAACAGTATAAAAGAAGTGGATGCCAATGCAGAAGTGTTTTAAACCTGCATTGCTTCTAATGGCCAGCAGGGGGCTACTCTTTTTGCACTGGTTCCAAAAAGTCAGATTTTATAGAATTCTATTAGAAAATGACTCCACTTCTCACTTGATTTATTACCTCAGTAAACATTTTCCAATTGGGTTTATGGTAGCTATAGTTTTAAGTCTTCTTCAATGCAGCATGATGTTGATTTTGTAAATTATGGTCCCATTTAGAGTAGATAGATGATAAAGCAGGATGTGCTTTAGGACAGACAGACAGAGTACTTTATTACTCTGTCTGTCTGTCTGTCTGTCTGTCTGTCCTAGGGCGTGGCTACCTTGTGATTGACAGGTCGCAGCATTTCCTCTGGCTCTCAGATCCAATCATTATCGATGCATATCAATGTGTAGCCTCCTCAGCCCCACCCTCTCATCCAAATATGGTCACTTCTGGCTCCAAAAACCAAAATGCCAACAGCCATAATTCCAAATTTAAGGCTTCACAACAGTAGTCCACCAACCAGTGGTGACGTCACAGTAGGTTTACAATTGGCAAAATCCAGGTAATCCAAAGAAAATCCAATCACTGTTGAAATCCTTTCTAACAATGCTGTTTGTTATTCTAAAAACTGCTGCACTTTAATTACTCTTGGGTCAGTGGGGACGTTGTGTGAAACATAGATACAAACAGAATACAATCATTTGCAAATGCATTGACAAAAAAGAGTTTTCCAAAGTGTTCCTGAGGCCATGTAGTAATCTCCTGTGTACAAGTGTCTGACAAAGTGTTGACCCTCTCTCCATTCTTGCCTTTGAACGACTGAGTCTTTCCAGGATGAACCTTTCATACCCAATCATGATACTATCTCCTGTTACCAATGAACCTGTTTACCTGTGGAATGATCCAAACAGGTGTTTTTGGATCAGTCCAACAACAGTCTGTTGTTGCTCCTGTCCCAACTTGTTTGAAACGTGTCGCTTGCACTGTTTTCAACTGAGCATGTGTCAGAAAATATTAGCAAATGATCACATTCTGTTTCACACAGTGTCCCCACTGAACTGGGTTTTGCACAGATAAACAACTGGTTCAACAACTCATGTGCACTGAGGCTCATTGTCCCTGGAGATAATTCACCTTAGCTCCAGTCTTTCACTCATGAAGGTGTCTGACTTTATGGCTCAATCAGGAAGCTGTAAACTTGCTTAACTTGTCAATGCTGGGAAAGAAGAGGAGGAGAAGTGAGAGAGGAAAGGAAGGAAGGATGTTGGAAAGACATGCAGGTCAGTACAGCCCTCTGTGCTGTTGCTGCTGTGTCGTGTTATATGTACACATTGTGGTACAGTATAAATGCAGCTGCTCTCTGGGGATGACATCATATTGCAGGGTCTTATTAAAGACCAACCTATAAAAAAACACTTCCATCCACCATCTCCATCTCTTCTATTTTCTCCCTTGCTCCTTCCATGCGCCCCCCTCCACCTCTTTTTCCTCCCACCCTGTTCTCATCCACGCTTCTGTTCCTCCTTCCTTATACAATCCATCCATTCCCTCCTTCCTTTCACGTGTCTATTCATCCCTCCTTCCATACGTCCTTGTCTCCTCACTGCCACACATCTCCGTTCACTACAGCTCAGTCCTATTGGCAGCGTGTCTGCATAAAAGCATTTCATCTCGAGTGCTGTAAACAAATGTAATCACAGACGTGACTGCAATCAATAAGGAAGTAGCAAAACATTTACTATCGCATCTGTCATTTACCAGAGCTCCAGCACAAACCAAATACACTGACGTTATTTCAACCTTCCCAGCTCTTATGTTTTCAGTTATCCAGTTCAACTTGGCTCGGTCGAATATTGTTGCGAAATGCAGGTACAACAGGAAAAACGTGCTGAGGGCAGAGCACGAGTGGGTGTAACGTACTGCTGTGTTAACTGGTGTGTAACAAAGAATTAAAAAAAATGACGATAAACTAAACAAAAAGTGAAACTAAATTAAGGCAATGCAACCTCTGAATCTTCACCTTTAAACCCTTAAGTACATCTCCCTGCTTTTTTCTGTCTCCTTCAGTCTAAAATGACAATGATGTGTGTTCGAGACGTTTGGTGATAGAACGTTGATGCAGTATGTTGTTGTGTAGCCTATATATAGATATTGCCATGATTCGAGCAGGTAAAGTGAAGCACTAAACATGAGAATGATGCAGAAAAACATAGGTGACAATAAATGGTATCAACTGTCACCCTTTTACGTGCACATAATGTTTTCTTTGTTTACATTTGTGTTGTTCTACCTATAATACCCAGTTTATTCTAATCTGAAAGATTAGAAACGCTGAAACTAATTTTCACTTGGATTTTACACGTCCATATGCTTCAGTGTTATTGTGTTTCCTGCTGCAGAACGAACTTTATTCAAATAGAGGACTTTATATAAGAAAAGATGAAAACAGGAAATCATTGTTTCAAATTTTTCATAACTTCACAAAATGGAAATGATGACAACCTTTTTTTCATATTTCATCCTCCAGATAGAGGGAAATGAATGAATAAATAGATGACAGTAAGCTCACAGAAGAGCCAGTCCATTAAAGAAATTAGTCAAAGTAAAGTAAAGACAAAGAAACAATGTTGAAACAACATAATGTTTATGATGCCAATTAAAATTTAATTCAATTTGTTTATTTTACATCACATTACATTTATTTAGCTTTTATCCAAAGTGATAAAAGTCCAAAGAGAAAAGTTTTTTCTCTATTTGTTTAAGAGTAGATTTTAATATGGGCAGACTGCTTGGCGATTATATTGTACATAGAATCAGATTCCATACAGTGGAATCAATCACAGCTCAATATTACCGCCCCAAGTATTTTCCACTGCCACACACACACACACACAGTCATATGACACAAGTCAGGCTGCACTGGTCGGTGTCTCTGCTTCAAACTAGTAACAAACAAAATCAGTGCCTGTGCTCTATGACACAGAGCCTGGTGTGTTCTGCTCCGTTGTTTTCTGTGAAGCAGCTGTAATAGGACACGGCGATTTCCTGTCATGTATGGAGCCGTGGAGGCTGAGGGCAGAGGGGTCTATTCTAATGACTTTAGAGAGAGAGAGGAAAAATATGAAAACGAGAGGTAGAGAAGCCAGAGAGAGAGATGAAAGGATGCCCAAGGTTTCAGTTTCATTGGGACGCTTATAGACATATTTCCAATTTCATTTTCACGGTTCAATAATTCCCTTTGCGTATGCGTGCGTGTGTGTGTTTGTGTGTGTGTGTGTTAGTCAGCGTTCTTGTAGCTCAGTCTGCCTTGAACCTCTTCATCCATGCAGGTTGGGATCAAAGTCTTGTTCAGAAAGCTCCTCTGTGTTGATCCTGAGAGTCTTCAAGGCTTTAACATCCAGTGTCCTCAGGCTGTTTCCTAAAAGGCCTCTTTTCACAGAGCAGCTGATTTTAGCAGCGGCAGCACGTGGACCTGCTACCAATGATTTTCAGTGGAGAAATTACAGCATAACATTATCATAGTATTATCTAACCATGCACCGAGCACCTGCAGTTGAACCTACTTATAACTTTCCTTGAAATGATTGGAGCAACACAGTGACAGGTTTTATTGCTGCTTTTTAAAAGGTATTTCTTATGTTTCACAATGTGGCTGTGGATTGTGATTGGATGAGAGTCATTAGTAAGCACGATCCTTTCACATTGCACCTGCAGGGTCTAAACATTCCACTTTTAGGAAGCCACTTTAAGCTTTTATTGATCGTAAGATGGAAAGTTAATCATGTTTTTATCTCTATTGTTGGAGCAAATCATCTTTGCACTTTTCTTTTAACTTTGTATCACACAAATCACAACATGGGCATTCCCTTTGGGTCACTTTTTTTGCCATCTGTTGAATTGTTCACTTCTGTCTTAGCCCCGGTTTAGTCAGCCAACTAATGGAAAAACATATGTGAACCTCTTTGTCTCTTTGGTTTAAACCTCTGCAGAGTTATAGACTGATGTTGAATATCTGTGAGATTTGCACTTTTAGCAATCATTACACATCGTGGTAAGGAATTTGATTCAGCATTAATGCCGGAAATATCCCTTATTTGAGCTATAATGTTTCCAGGTATATAATGTTACCAGCTATATCCAACATGGATGTGCTTTTATATTTCAACATATGTGGCAGGATAAGAGAATGCACTTGCAACATGCAATATCATTATTGGTGCATGAGCATGTTCAGAAATAGACTGTTTGTTTGACATGACACTGAGAGAGAAAGGTGCACAAAAGACCATTGATTAATCTTTATTTATCTTGGCTGTGCATCAGGATGAATGCAGATCAAACAAATCTGTCTTTCTCAAGTACTGTGCATCTTCACAAGTACATTCCTGCAACACATGAATAACACATGACTTCTTTAAATAACCAGACTTGCAGGCGAAGGAACCATGAATGATCAGAAAATCCAATAAGTGTTCTGTAGGAGGTCAATGACTGGTGATAAAGATAATGGAATTGGGCTGTGAGGGGCAGAATGAAAGATCAAGGTGTAATGGTTTCATTCACCACGACTGACTCTTATCTGTTACTATGTCAACCTGCGCTTCACTGGTGACCTCCACCCAGGGACTACACAAGGAAACCTCCAGCTATATGGGTGGTGCAGTAAATGTTCACTGAGCCTGTTCATTAAACAATAAAATAAAGATAAGAGAGTTTATAAAAGCAAAAGTAAGATTGCTTTTACTGATATCTGCATTATACTGTGTATTACAAATAGAAATCTATTATACTACTATGCCTGCACCTCTTTTATACAACTTGCCAAAAAGCTTTAAAAAATATTATTTTTGTTATTATCATTATTATGTGTCACAGATAGATGCTTTATTTAACTAATTAAACTAGGCAGATTTTGTGTGACACTGACCACAGAAGACATGGCAAACTATTACTACTGTTTCACCTGTCAACTCACAGGAAAGTTCAGGGAAGTGTTTGCGTCACTCGAGTGTGTGTGTATGTGCGTGCGTGCGTATGTAAGTCAGGTGAGGGTGTGTATGGAGGCAGGTCCGGGCATTTGGGTGGGATCAGGATGATGACATCACGTTAGGAGGCACCAGGTGAAAAGCCATGGGAGGAAAATCACTGAGGACAGAGTGAGAGAGGGAGACAGTGTGTGTGAGAGCATGTTGCTTCAGAGAATGTCGGAGAGAAGAACATGTGTGTGTGTGTGTGTGTGTGTGTGTGTGTGTTTGAAAGCAAGCTACTTAACACTAGAGATAAAAACTAAAGTCTGCATTTGCTATGAAGTGTGTGTTTAAGGAATGGAAAAAGAGGGAGCGATGCAGAGACCCAGCAGCTGTCATGTAAGTGTGTGTGTTTGGGGCGTGTGTGTGTTGTGGTGCAGGTGCTTGTGCTGACTCTGCATCCTGTCAGGTTGTTACCAGATCTGTCCGTCCTTCACTTTCACTTTTCCAAATTTTGTGGGCTTGCTGTTGGGATTAAACTGACTCATCTGTCAGAATAAGATTCAACTATTCAATCTGTCTGTTTCTCTCTGACACATGTACCATAGCTTTGTAAATCTTTATGCTTTAGGTGACCTTTCGTCAATTTGGTTTTATTATAGGGTTAAGGGATATTGAGTGTTGTGCTGACTGTAAACTCCTATGAAGTTGGCTTCTTGTTTAGGAAGGTTTTTATTTCTGTTAACCTTTCATTTTACCATCCATTGTGATTTGATATATATTGTTCATTTATACTATCTGCTTTGCTTTTAAAGTCTAAAGCAATTTGAGGTTGTCTCTATTTGAATGTGTGTTGAAAATGCAACTACTATTATTATTTCCCCCTTGTGTGACTAATAAAGGAATATCTTATCTCTTATCTTGCTATTAATATAAATGGTAGTCGTAGTTGTAGCAGTTGTGGTGTAGTAGTCACAGTGGTTGTATCAATACTAAACATTAGTACTGAACACTGAATACTGAACATTAGCTTTAGCTTTAGCGTCTGCTTCAGGTTTGTGACTGAGGTTGGAATGAAGTTGTTTAGCTGCTGCTGCTATGTGGTCAATGACCTGAGAACCTGGGGACACCACAAAGGGTTACAGGGAAAACCTGAGGGACATGATTAACAGTATGGAAAAGCAGAAAATTATTTTTCTGCTTTCTCATATGTAGATATTCTTTTAATAATGTTTTTTTTTTGTTCTGAATTACCAGATAATTTTGTCTATTTAGATCTCAAGTTAGAGACAAATTTAACTGCTGAGTCTTAGGTCGACATTGTGTCTATTTAAAGGTGTTGAAAGCCAAACTGTTGGAAAATCAAAATCTATTCATTTCCCCTCAAACAATCACATCAACCCTTGCCTGTACCTATTTCTATCTATCATGCACTTGCTTCTTTACCACACATTTCTTTTAACCTTCTCTGGTCACTCTGGAGTCACAGGAGTAATATTGTCATTGCCATGTGTGTCTTCCTTTGAGCTTTGACCTCATCACTGTTTGTTTTAAGTAATAAGGAACTGTTGTAACTTTATTGATTATTGTCTGTGATGTTTGAAGTGTCCGCCACACTTCTATAACTATTCAAATTTACAGTCTGAATTGGACATTTTTAACATTAGATGAATGAAGACACTGACGTCTGTTTCTGCGTTGTTCTCCACAGAAGTGAGCCACACTATTAAAATCTGCCTTTGTATGTGTTTTCCTCTCAGTTCTCCAGAGATCAGTTCATCCTCGACTGCCCTTCAGAGAAACTCCGCAAAGAGCTGGAGGAAGAACTGAAGATGGACTGCGAGGAGCCGAAGAGCCACGCATGGTACCACGGAGCCATACCAAGACAGGTAACACACACACACGAACTTACCCACACTCACACACACATGAATCTGAGTCATGAGTCCCTCCCTTTAAAAGCCCGGTTAAAAACTTGTTGAACCAGATCACCTATTATTAGACTCCCGTACTGCACTCATGGTGCTTACAGAAAGATTATAGCTTAAATAGTGGCCTCAGCAGCAGCAGAGCTGGAGTTATAACATGAGGTCAGTATGTAAAAAGCTCTTTCTGTACGGTCTATGTATATATGTGTGTGTGTGTGTGTGTGAGACAGAGAGACAGAGATTGTGTGTTCTCCCTGAAAGCCAGCTCTGAGATGTAATCATTTTTAATAAGCTCCTTCCTTTGGCTAAACTAAACTGCCATTATATACTATACAAACACTTGCTTAATTAAAGTCTGTGACTGTGTGAGATGGGCTGAGAGAGAGAGAGAGAGTGTGTGTGTGTGTGAGAGAGAGAGAGTGTGTGTGTGTGTGTGTGTGTGTGAGAGAGAGAGAGAGAGAGAGAGCGAGAGAGTGTGTGTGTGTGAGAGAGAGAGAGAGAGAGGCAGTAAATGTAACAAGAGTGTGATGGATACAAATATAAAGAAGCATTTTCAGCTCACTCATTCTCTGTCAAACCCAAACATTAAGATATTTTAATGAAATATTAAATCTCACATCTGTGAATTTTGTGCTTTGTACGTGATGCCACGCGGCTGTGCTTTAAAATGTGTATTGATTCAGTGAGGTGAATGCTTAATAATCAAATATTGATCATCTATTCCCTGTTTATAACAACTAGAATTGAATTGCATTTAGACTTGATGAGTGAGGAGTGAATAATGTCCATTATGATGCTGTCAAATTGTTTTATCCAACCAACAGTTCAAAACCAAAATATATTGAGTTTACTGTCATATGTGGAAAAAGCAGGACAGCTGGATAAATACTGTCATAGGTTGAGCCTTTAAATATCTTGATGTCTTACGTAACCGCTGCAAACCAAACGGCACTGAGCTCATAAAGACGGTAACAGTGTAACAGCCTACCATTATTTGATGTAATTAAATGCCTGGACTATAAACAAACATGGTGTGCTGTGTGTGTGTGTGTGTGTGTGTGTGTGTGTGTGTGTGTGTGTGTGTGTGTGTGTGTGTGTGTGTGTGTGTATGCTCATGTAATCCCCTGTATTGTTCCAGGTTGCTGAAAACTTGGTGCAGCGTGACGGGGATTTCCTGATACGTGATTCGCTGTCCAGTCCAGGAAGTTATGTCCTGACCTCCCAATGGAGAAATACTGCCCAGCACTTTAAAATCAACAAGAGGGTAAGACAATTCATAGACAACTGAAAACACTTGAAGGTTATTGTATTACTTTGGTGTGGTGGTGGAATCTATTCTTCAACACTGCTGTCTCACACAAATTAGATTTTAGTGACTTTTACTTAACAATGAAAGGCATAAAAATGTCCTCTGAGTGATTTCCTGCAAGTCTGACTTCATGTTAAGGTCACAGATAAAAAATGTTGGGAACCATCAATTAATAACCAAAGAATAATGTCATCTCTCCTTCAGGTGGTGACGTTGAACGAAGCCTACTCCAGAGTCGAGTACCGACTGGAGAGGGAAGGCTTCGACAACGTCCCTGCACTTATAAGATACTATGTTGGCAACAGAAAACCTGTCTCCCAAGTAAGTTTGGTCAAATTAATTTTGTTAAATGGAAAACATCTTTGTAGGTTTTTAGGTTATAAGCACATGTCTGAATGTCAAATTCCATCCAGCAAAATTAGTAGTAACTGGGCAACATGATGAATATAATTTTTAACCACTTTTCTAGCTGGTGTTAGTTTTGCTGTAATTCAGTGAGTAAACAATTTTTAAGTGTTAATATTATTATTGTAGATGTCTTATCTGTTCTTCCATCTGTGCACTTAAGGCAGGAGGAGCCATCATTTTCCAGCCTATTAACAGAGGGTTGCCGCTTCGCTGCTTGGAAGAAAAGTACGGGTTGTCAAACAGTCATCGAGATCGACTCATGGCTCAGGAGAGGCGAAGTCAGAAGCGCCTCAGCCTCAACATCACCAACGGACACACGCAGGACAGCACACACACCGTGCACGACGGCACACACTGCCGGGACAACGGCGTGGGCCGGGGCGGCCAGCTCAGGTTGGCGCACGACTAGAAAGCCACACAAACACACTGATTAACACCGAAGCAGCAGTATCCATCAGCGGCCGCAGTAATGTGTGTGTTTGTTGTTTCTAGACAATCACATATCCAGCGTGTGTAATTTGTTAGATTTGACAAATACCATCTTAAAGACTGTTTTTAGCTCCAAGCAACACAAGCCTATTACTGAAAGTGGGTGCCGAGCCACAGACCAAATAACATGCTGTCTGCTATATTTAAATAATGGAGACCCACCTTTACTCAGTCATCTTCTCTCTCTCTTTCTTTTTCTCTCACACCCTGAAGACTTAAATCAACCCTTTAAATCCCTTCCTGCTTTTAAGCTTTCAACTTGTAGCCTGGAGCTGTTAACATTCATCATCCAGGCAGTAGGCTGTATATACAGACATGTTCCACAAGTATAATAAGTCCTCTATAAATAAAGACATGGTTTAGGACGTTTCTGCTGAAAGAACAAAAGTGTGCAATTTCAGGCTGTATAAGAGCACATGCAGCGTAATGTATGGAGTCCATATCTGTCTGAGTGTAGAGACGGAGCAGGAGCGAGGAAAAGATAAATATGTGGTCCAGAGCAAAGAGTTGGAGAAGAAAAGAGAGGTACAGGAATGCTGATGTCGTGGTCTTCAGAGGACTTCTTTCTTTGTTGTTACTTTAAATATTTCATATTTAAACTAGCTTTGGTTCTTCTTTATGTGCATCACATTTCCTGAGCTGCAGAAGGTAACAGACCTTTATTTGAAGCAGGCCTATATTTCAAATTCAGTCACATTTTATTATAGAGCCTTCTTGTTTTCTGATCTGCTCCTGTTTGCCCTATTAAATTTTTGGTACTGCATCGTGCTGCAGACAGGAACACAAACCCAACACTTCTTGTACCTACTTCAAATTAAAAGCCTTTTAGCGTTTCGGTGGATTTTATTATGAAATATTTGCATGACCAAGTTGAAAAAGATTCAGTGACTTGTACAGTACTTCAAATGTAGCTACTGCCATCATGTGATGCTTATATGTTACTACAAAACACAGTTTGACTAATGGAGACACATACATCCGCAGTGACAGGACTGTTATACTTTAGAGTAATTTTAGGAGTATTTTGTGATCGTATTTTTGAATTTATTAAATGAAAGCAATGGGAATATCTGGCTTATAATATGTTTACTGATGTTACTTTTTAATGTCTTTTTTCACTCAGGACAAAGGATCGCTGTGGCAGCCAACCAGCAAGTCTCAACCAGGTCCAGGAGAGGCGACGCCCACTCAAGGCGCACCAATCAGAAAGCTACCTGCCTCTTGGTGAGTCAAAGCCAGATTCTTATGGTCTTACAGAAAAAACTCCTTGTCAGATAATCTAAAAGCACATAAACAAAAACTCATCTGCAGTGATTGGCCAGGTGTGCAAAAGTGGATAAGTAAAGTGTGGTTTAAATCTTTACAGTATGACTTTTGTTTTTTTTGTGTGTACAACTGAATGCAGCACTGATTGCTTTAGTGAAGAGATTGTTCAAAATGTGCGCCGCTTTGTCTCATTCATCGTGTATCACTGCTGGCATACAGCAGGGTTTTCACTCTGACTCTGAGTGCTATTACTTGGAACTGTTATAAACACTTTAAACACACTGCCTTTATACAAAGCTCATTTGTTTGAAGCGCACTGAAGCCTTTATTCACTCTTTATTGTGCTGTACATGGTTATTATGAGCAAATCATAATCAGATAATAATATCTGAAAAACAAAATGGTCTCTGTGTGTTGAGACTAATTTCTGTAACTCTTCTCATTTCCTGTCTCTCTCATCCTCTCCTTTTTTTTGTATTGTTTTATGATTTGGCCTAACACATGTTTTCTTCCTTTACTCTGTCTCCTCTCTGTAACCACCTCTCCTTGTCATCTCCTATTTTCCCCCAGGATCCAAACCTCAGCCCCAGCAGTCTCCTGACCCCCTCCTCCCAAGCCCAAACCCCAAGTCTCCGGTCTTTCGGACGGGTAGTGAGCCAGCACTGAGCCCCTCTGTCCCACGGAGATCTGCAGAGCTTCTGGCGGGTCAGTAAACCCAGAAGATCAAATCCAGTGTTCATTATGAGAGACATAACCTGAAGTTCACCCTTTGACGTATTATTTATGTGCTGCTTGGCAAACATATTATCCACTTGTTGTTCGGGATCTAGTTCAGTGCATTGTGTTGCTAAAGAATCTTCACCTAGTATATATCTTAATAGAGTTATTATGTTTGTAATTTTATACGGAATCAAATTGCACATTAGCTCCTGCACATTCAGTCCCAGTACAGCGTATATCTGAATGTATAGTGCATTGTTGCTGTTAAATAAGTCAGCAGCTATTCATGCAATTCTGTTTGTCCTATTATTGATAACAATAATAAGAAGAAAATACATATAGAACATTCAGAAGCATTGAAAAAACTGAAATGAAAGGCAAAAGAACATGAATAAAAATGAATGAATAATAATAAATGCAGGTGAGGAAAACTACAGTAAAAAGGCAAAGTAAGAAGAATAACTGTGTTGCTCCTGTTTTATAAATTTATTTAGTCCCAAAACAAGGACAAAGAAAAGCAGCCTTGTTTCAGCCACATACATCTCTGATTTGTTCAACTCCAAAAATAAAACTGTTTGTGAGCCGAGAAAAACCTTGTGGGCCTTTTAAAAACCAGTCAGTTCTATCCCACTGAACTGCCTTCCTGAAGGTGTTAGCGCTCTTATTTACTCCTGCAAATGTTTGCTTACAAATAGGAAATTAAATCATGTGCTTCCACACAGACAGACTGTGGTCTTGCATGATTCACTGTATCTCATAAGTATGAGATTAAAATGTCTTAATGACGGTATTGCTTGTGTGTTTCCAGGCCAGCCCATCCGGGGCTCCGACAGCCAGCTGTGTCCTAAACCGCCCCCAAAACCCAGCAAGGTGCCGCTGGCTCGACTGCCTCGCTCCCCCTGCCTCCAGCCTCTGGCTCCCCCCTCCAGCTCCTCCAGCCTCACAGACTCCTCCAACACCTCCCCCAGGCTAACGGCACCTGGCCTGGACTCCATGTGTGTGGAAACTACTGGCTCTACACGGAGGAATGGAGGTAACTTCATTTATCATGAAATGGAACGACTTTAAGTGTTATTTCAAATGATGATCAAAATTTAGAAACAGGTGCACTGAAATTTTAAGCTTTCGTCTGTTTTTTGGCTTTTTGGCAAATGTTACATCCCCAAGAAAAGCTTGTGACCCAAAGGAGCCAAATTGTTAATTAATGTCAAGAGATGCAAAACATGTTCCTTTCTATTTTGAACAGACAAGCACACATGACCTCAAATCAAAAGAGTTACGTCAAATAAAGGCCTAACTGAAACTTCCCCAAACTAACTACAAACTGATGGGCCTACAAAAAAGAACAAAAGAAGGGAAGCCACCTTGGTCCAACCTTTATAGGGCCGTCAGAACCAGGTTCTTCCCTCTGCCCTAACCAAACATAACCAAACATCACCAAACTAAACCCTTTTCTCTGGCCATGGCAAGCATTGCTTTCTTATCAATGGTAGAGTACTATTTCTGATGAACATCAAGCCTCTTTGACAAAAAAGAAATCAGATGCTTAACCCCATCTGAACCTTCTTATAGAAGAACAGCGCCAATGCCACTGTTGCTCACATCCACAGCCAGTAACGGGCTGATCAAACCGGGGCGCCGCAAGAACGGGTGTATTCGCCAAAACACTTTTTGTCTGCTTAAAGTCTGACAAACGACAAACACTGCATGCAAATGCTCCATATGGTCAGACCACGATTTTGAACAGACGAGCACACATGACAACAAATCAAAAGAGTTAAGTCAAATAAAAACCTAACGAACCGTGAAATTTACCCAAACTGACCTCAAACTGATGAAGAAAAGAAGGGAAACCACCTTGGTCCAACTGTTAACAGTGCCGATGGGTTCTTCCCTCTACCCTAACCAAACATCACCAAACTAAACCCTAAGCAACATAAATAAAACCATGAAAACTGAACTGCTGGACCCATCAGATATGAGATAAAGGGAGCATGTAACACAGAGTTATAGATGCAGTATGGGCTTAATAAAGGTCAGGTTAAATTCCGGGTATGTAAAATGATGCTCTAAGTATTTTCAGACTGTAGTTGTGTTTTCTAAAAGAAACTAAAAGTAAAGGAATTCAAATTCTTCATCTATGAATACTGTGACCTGAAGTAAAAAGATGTGATTGTTATTCCTCTGCCACCTCAGGCCCTCCTGTTCCTCCAGTCAAACCCCTGAAGTTCCAGCATCAGCTCCTGCTTGCAGACTCCATCACCTCCTCCAGCTCTGGGGTTTCACCTCCTGAACTGGTTCAGTATCCCGATCCAGAGGCAATAGCAGGACTGACTGAACGCCTGCAGCCGAGCCCCGCAGACCTGAGGTCCTGCAGCCCGCTGGAGTGGGAGGAGTCAGATTCCCTGAACCCCCTCACGGACAGCTCCCTTGAACATCCGTTCTGCAGCTACGTGGAGAGGCTGAAGAGGGAGGCGAGGGGAGGGAGAGAGGAGGAGGAGGGGGAGGAGAAGGAGGCAGCAGGGAGGAAAGGACTGGACAGAAGCTCCTACCATCACGCCATCGCCGCCTTAGAAAACACCAGCG
Organism: Centropyge bicolor; assembly: GCA_037975185.1. Taxonomy (NCBI): domain Eukaryota; kingdom Metazoa; phylum Chordata; class Actinopteri; family Pomacanthidae; genus Centropyge; species Centropyge bicolor. Next base: position 745,069 of record JBBMOC010000054.1, read on the forward strand.
AGGAAGAGGAGGAGGAGGAGGAAGAGAAGAGGAGGGAAAGAGAGAGGAACAGTTTCCAGCGGCCGGTCGTGGAGACGGAGTCGACGTTCCGGCCGGCAGAGTTCGGATCTCGACTCCTGCCACCGGAAAACAAACCTCTGGAGATGGTTGTTCTGAAGAGAGCGAAGGAGCTGCTGCTCAGCCACAACCACCACAGTATAGCCAGACACCTGCTGATGGCTGACTGCCAGGTACATGCACACACACACACACACACACTGATGAACTAAAGAGCTGAAAAAACAAAGCAAGTGTGAAGATGAACATCAGCCAAAGAGATATTTCACAACCTGGCAACCCAGAAGCTATTTTTTATTATATTAATTGCTTCTAACTGATTTATAAAGCTTCTGTAAATGATTCATCAACTATTAATAAAGCCTATAATTACAAGACAAAATGCTGCCTCATTAAAACCTTATATCAAAGTTTTCTTTTGCACAATCTTGGCACTTGGCTCAGAGAAGATTACACCAGATTACAACATGTTTACTGGTGGTGTTACACATAAATCCTCTCAGTGTGTGTGTGTGACAGAATTAGATTTTTATCCTGCAGCTGATGTTACTGCTGCAATAAAATGATCCTCATGACGCAGGAGAAGCACAAATCAGAGGGAAAACAGCCCTGAACCAAACAAAATATTATACCTAATCAACACACACGCAGAATAAGAGAAGCAGATTAAAAAGAACTAAATGTAATTAACAACCTCTTGCAAATGTATTTCCCTCCAGGTTGCGAGAATACTCGGAGTGACTCCAGAGGTTAAAGGTCAGATGGGCGTGTCCTCTGGTCTGGAGCTGGTGACGCTGCCGCACGGCCGACAGCTGAGGCTAGACCTGATGGAGAGGTACACATCATACACTCATCATACATCATGCAGACATTACACACACACCTTTTTGTAATGCCTATAAAACCTAAACCTAATTTACAAACTTCAAGTTCACAATTAACATGTTACAGAGTCATTTCACATTTTAGAAAATTTGCTGTCTTGCTGAGAGTTAGATGAGATCAACACCACTCTAATGTCTAATGTTTATGCAGTTAGCATAGCTTAGCATAAAGACTGAAAGCAGGGGGAAACAGCTAGCCTGGCTCTGTCCAAATGTCAAAAGCAAATTTCCCAAAGGTCAAGTGGTACCCAACCTGAGGGTCGGGGCCCTCCCAAGTTGCCCCAGGACAAATCTCAGGAGTCACAATACAGAAGAAAGAAAAAAATACACAAAGTTGTTGTAATTTTTGCTTTTTTTCTTGTGAATTACTGGTGACTTTCAGATCACCACTAACATGTCTTTATTTAACCAAAGCTGGTCTGCACAAAAACTGAAATTTAAGATGAGGTCAGTAGTGACTCATACCTGCTGATTCACTGTACTGTCCTGTAATGAGGATAAATCCTTCAACAGACAGCCACTAAAATATCAGATTAGAAACAGAGTGAAACAAAAACAGACATGGACATCACGCTGCCGTTGGCTGGTGCTAATAATCCACCTCTCCTCCGTCTCCCAGACACCACACCATGGCGATAGGCGTTGCTGTGGATATTCTGGGATGTACGGGCAGCGTGGAGGAGCGGGCGTCCACCTTAAATCGCATCATCCTGGTGGCGCTGGAGCTGAAGGACACAGTGGGTGACCTGTTCGCTTTCACGGCCCTGATGAAAGCTCTGGACCTGCCACAGGTAACACACTGAAATATACACTCAAAATCAAAAATCTGAAACCGTGTTTGACCACATTGGCCTATCTATATATCTAAAAGTTTTAAAAAAGGCTTAATGTTAGTTTGAGACACTGAACCGATGTTTCTTGTTCTCTCTGCAGATCAGTCGTCTGGAAGAAACATGGACGGCTCTGCGAAGGAACTACACACAGACGGCCATCAGCTACGAGAAAACACTCAAACCTTTTTACAAGAATCTGTATGAGGGCACAGGTACATCAACATTTTCTGACATCCAGGAATTATGTTTGACCTGATAACAGTTTCCAACCAAATTTCTCCACTGGTGAACAATAAAGATTTATCTAGTCTTCAGGCTTGAATGAATTTTAAGTTCTTTGAGGAATCAGGTCCCCAAAATGCTCAGAACTGTAATAAAGTAATAATTCTAATATTTCAGATATCATAGAACGGTTTTTATAAGTTTGACAGTTCAAGATAAGAGATGCAAGAAACAAACCTCTCTGTTTTATTTTAAATACTCTGACCCCTGCTCCTGCAGCTTCCTGTCCTCCGGTGGTCTGTGTCCCCCTCCTGCTGCCCCTCCTCACTTTGATGGAGCGTCCGTCAATCACACCAGAAGGGGCGGAGCTCTGGGAGACTAGCGACCAGGGCTGTGACATCATGCTGCGCCACCTGGAGGCCGCACGCGACGTGGCACACCAGGCCCAGAGCTACACAGCCAATGCACAGAAGATCTTACAAGGTAAAAAACGAACCTTTTCATGGTCTTGTTTGGGTCAATAAGTGTTTCTCAGTATGATAAAGTCAGTGTTTGTGTTTCTGTCTTTAGAGTTCCAGTGCGATGACGAGCTGCTGGAGGTGTTTAAAACAGACTTTCAGCTGCGGCTGCTGTGGGGAAGCCGCGGAGCCTCGGTCAACCAATCAGATCGCTACAGCAAATTCAACCTCATCCTCACGGCATTGTCCCGGAAACTGGAGCCGCCTCCCAAAACACAAACCTTAATATGATTTCACCTGAACAACAACTCACATACGGACAAACTGGACTACAACATCAGGTGGATCAGAAACCAGCTGTGACGAAGGGAAGAAGAGAAACAAACTCTTAACAGGACAGAAGGTTGCAATAGGAAACCGTGATGAAGCAGATGCAGACGTCGCTCTCAGACACTGCTCTCCTGCACCTGACTTTGCTCTTTCAATATCAATTAAAGGAGAAGTCTGTCCTTTTTTCAGTTTAGCATCAATATCCTGTAGAACAATGTAAACTTGCAATATCACCTTATTTAAGTCACCTACGGAGTCTCTGCACAAATTACAGGTGAAAATACAGCATCAGACACACAACTATGACACTTCACTCGTAAAATACACACACACATGGAACACATGCACATGTAAGAATGTAATATAACGACAAACCTATAGTACTTTTTAAGTCAGAAAAACAACTCGAAGCATTGACACTAAACTTATAATCTCCAAAAACCATTAAAAAGTACTCATTTTACCGTTTGGATTCCTTACACCGATAAGCCTTCATCAGAGCACAAGAAGACTGGAATCCTCATTTATAGAGCATAAATAATCATCACCATATGTGTAAGGGATGTACTTAATTTCCAATGGACACTTTTCATCAGAATCATTATTTAATACAATCCTGCTGTGTTGAACTACGTGATGGTTCTTTTTTTTTTTTTTATATAATCCACTTGAGCCTAAGATCTGGTTATCTGGCCATTAAGGAAAGTCACCAAGATTGGAACGACTGTACATTGATGTTTCACTGGACAGGGACAACAGGTACTATATATCCAATATTTCTATCAATTATTATCATGATTTACTCACTAAGATCAGGAGATGCAGCAGCCAAAGGTCACAAAAATCACCAGAAAATGGCAAAACTGCCAATAGGTTACACCTAAACTAGCACAAGCTTTTAAAGGTAGATATTTGTGTGAGAACAGAGCAGGCAGGAGAGGGTTAAAGGAGACTTCAGAAACTGTTACTCCAGTAAACTGAGGAGGATTCTTCATTCTAGTAAGAGTGAAGACAACTGATTTCAAAAAGGAGGAAGGACATTTACCTCCTCAGTCGATGTCTGTGTATATTGTCTAGATATAAATAACAAGTGTATTTAACAGTTACAATGAGTGACTGAGGTGTCACCCTGTTCTTTTAATACAAAACCATGTAACATTAAAGCTCCCACAAGGTGTATTTTTCACACATCACATGACAAAGATCTATAGTAAATATTTTTGTCTGTATTCATACAGAAGTAAAGGATCCTTTCTGTACATGTGTAAATGTAGCTACTGGTGTCTTTTTTTCAAGGGATTCTCTTGACAGATGAAAACATTTTTGTTTCTGCATAAACGTGAATTAATTGATTGGAAAGGAGCGACAGAAGTGTGTTAACATGTGAGAGACTAAAGTTGTACATATTTGAAATATCAGCATGTTAATAATTGACTGTACATATTTTATTTAGAAGACTCACTGTAAAAAATAAAGATGTTGATTTTAATATGTTTATATTATGAACTACTGTAAGATTTAATAAATATGGTGTATGATCTGTGGAGTAACATACTGAATATCTGCATATGCATACAATAAGGATTTCACATCTTGGCTGAAGACGTAAGGAGTTTGAAGGCTTTACGTTTAGTCCCTCTTGATTTCACATTAAGTATTAAACTAAAGGTCACTCAGAGGTCTTATCCGGTTAATAGACACAGCTGAATTTTAAATAATCATTAGGTCATAATTTCATGCTTCACTGATAAAACGTCACAGAAAACAAATCCACTTTTCATTGCGGCTTATTTTATTAGAACAGTATCTTGGAAGAAGAAAAAAAGCATTTTGTTCACAAAGTGTCTGACAACATTCAAAGTAAAAAGATGTGCACATCAATATGGAAAGAGAAGTACTGCCATTGGTTATTACAACATATACAACATGGTAAAAACACACATTTACATGGATGTTAATATCCTGCAGAATGACTTTGTACCTGCTGTTGGTTTTTAAATTTACTGTGTTTTGGATGTTAATGCTGTTTAAAAAAAGAGAGAGCTGGAGAGAGAATCTGTACATGGTCGTCAGAAATTTCCACAGGACAAACATGATGATCAGTTGAAAAAGAAGAGGAATGTAAGAGAACACCACGTCTGGTTTTTGCAGCACCGTGCTCACAGTAGCTTGGCAGGTTTCAGTAAAGAACTGTTTGTACAAGAACTTTATCATATTTTAGCAAAGCTGATTTCGTATGTATTTTTGCATAATATTCAGAATTACAGCACAGCGGCTATTATAATACACAGCTCACAGTTTGTATATGGATATTAATGGCATTAATTTTTTAATGGAACTTTTGGTAAGTTTCTATGCGGCTGTGTTGCCGCTGACATCATATAGTCTTTGATTAAAGGGACAGTACACTCCAAACAGGCCTATGAGTCAACCTAAAAGGAGGGCATTTGAGAAGGACATAAACAATTTGGAGTGTACCATCTGTTTAAGAGTTAGTATAAAATGCCCTGGAAGCATCCTCACAGCTACATAACCACTAATTTATCAGGACACAGAAATGACTTCTGTAGATCACTGCATCTCTATTTTTCCATGTCACATCAGAGGATTATGTGTCTCCATTACAAATGCATCTTATATGTCTGAGTGCACATTTACATTTACAAGCAGGGTTTGGAGCTGGTGTTTTTTTTTTTTTTTTTTTTTAAATTTTTGAAACAGAAATGTTCACTGGTACCAGCATCTCAAATGTGACTACTACCATTTGTATATCATTTTAATTGAATATCTTTGGGCCTTGGACTGAACAAAACTAGCATCGGAAGACATCGACTTGGGCTCTTTAAACTTCTGATAGGTATTATTCACTTTTTTTCCACACTTCATATGCTTAAAAATAATGAATCAATAATGAAAACCAATTCGTTGCAATCCTAATTGCTTTAAAACAGAGACAGGACTTTACATTAGGCACCCCCAAAAATCTAATATGCAACACTTGGCTGCACATATCTAGCTGTAGCTGTAGCCATGACATCTCATATATGCACAGAACAAAAAGCATTAATGGATTTTTGTGCAGGTTTAAAATTCATTATCATAAAAAGCAAAATCTTACAGACTGCAGAAGCTGTTTACTTTCATTTGCGCCATTTTGCATCCCTAAGCAATTTAAACCAAATTAGCATGGCGGGAATCTGAAAAGAATAGTTTGCTATTTGGGGTAACACATTTTGATATCACTCTTACATTTGTATGGTAAATATGAAGCTACAGCCAGCAGCCTGTTAGCTCAGCATTAAGACTAGAAACAGAGGGAAACAGTGAGCCGGGCTCTGTCCAAACGGAACAAAACCCATGTCTTGTTACTGTATCTGTACAAAGTGTAAAAATGTCAGCTGGGGAGAGTGAATTTTTCACCTTATCAAACTATTTCTCAGATGCAAACTGAATGACAGAGAGGAGAGGAAATGTGGAGTAGTGTGACTGAAAGTTCAAGTAACAACACCTACAGCATCATTCTGTACATTTCACAGCTTCATCGAAGAAACACAGATCACAACGATGGCGCTGCCACCTACTGTTTAGATCGACAAGAGCGGAATCATTAGTGGCATTTTTGTCTTAAATAGCATAAAAGGAAGTCAAACTTTTACTTAAGATGTGTAGTTTTTGTTATTCTACTGAAGAGATACAGTGAATGATTAAAAACAATCACCAGAAAGACGAATGAATTCAAAGAATCTAGAAAAATCATGCAAAGAAAGTCGGTCCATGTTTGTCAAGAGTTACAAAAAGAGTATAAAAACCTTCAGGAAGAGAGAATTACTAGAGCTGTTTTTTTGTCTTCTCACTGCTTCGCAATGGTCATTCATAAAGTTCACACCTCTTTCAGCAGACAGTACAGACCTTCATTCGTTCATTCATCCATCCATCCATCCATTCATCTAATCAGATTCAAATGCTGTAGTACTTCAGGGCAAAGTGCATCAGTTCAATTCAAACCTTGTTGTCTCTCATGAAGAGTGTATCAAACAAACCTAAAAACAATCACCATGGAAACACATTCAGCATGACATAAAAGATGTTAATATGTACAAATCATTCAATGGTAAAAACTAACGTCACGCATGTAACACAGGCACATGTACACACATTTACATCTTGATGGTATGGAAAGCTAAACATGCAAAACTTCCACGTTTTTTTTTTTTTTTGGCCTGTTTGGCTTTCCATAGCTGTGTGAACATGTTGCGATACATGCGTGCGTGTCGTCACATTCACAAATACAACTGATTAAATGGGAAAAAACATTTTATGGAGATGCGGTTGAGAGTCCCCAAGAAGGTGTGGCTGATGGGAGATGTAGTCAGGCGGAAGAGCAGACACATCCAGATATGTGTGTACACGTGGAATAATCCCTCCACAGTAAAACGACATGAAGTTTTAAGGCAGAGTCTGACTGCAAAGACACCGAAGCTCCTCTCGATGTTTGGTGTTACTAAAAGTGGCCCAGTCCTGCTGGAGCTGAGCTGTGGTTTTGGTGAGGGAAGGCTCCCATCTGCTGGTCGGCTGGTGGAATTACAACCCAGGAAGAAAAGGAGAGGAAAGGTGGGCAAAGAAAGGTGGTAGAGAGGTCCTGTATTCACCTGATAGTCCTGCTATCTGCCTAAAGAGTAGCTCTGATTTTACCCAGCTGCTGTTTGGGAGACAACGCACAAACATTAATCATACTCATGCTGGACTTTCTTTAAAATGTCATGACAGCATTCAACATACAACTCAGCCAAATTTGCACAAACGCTTTTATAATGTTGCAGTTAACATCACAGATGAAACACTCGCTCATGTTTGGGACACATTTAGGACACGTTAAGGACATGCGACTGTATGAGGGTGAGGGCAGGCATGAGAAGCAGAGTGGCTCAGGCAGGCAGGCAGGCAGACATCACCAACAGAGCACAGATGATGATGATGATGACAACAGGGATGAGTTGGAGCAGTGCAGCACTTTGTTAGTGGCAGCAAATACTGTGAGCACAACTGGCCCTTAAAAGATAACAAATTCTGACTTTCTGAGTTTGAAATCAACTGATTTTCTCTCGTGAGGAGCTGGACCAAACGTTCGGGGGAAAAGTGATTTAGACAATATTGGATAATAAATGGAACAAAATTTTGCAAATGGCAAAAAAAAAATTATTTAATGGCCCATTTTTGACCTTGAAAACAGTTTGACCAAGAAATAGCCCATCACAAAGTTCACTTACCTTGTTCTTCCCAAAGCTCTCAGCTACATCTTGTAGACTTCCTTAGCAGATGATGTTGCTCAGTTGTCATCTTTTGTGATGAGAATTTCTTGTCAAAATGTTATTTGAAGGTTTGTGGAATCTGTCCATCTGAGTGAAATATGCTAAAAAATGCTAATAAAAGCAGCATTAATGGCAGCCACTACAAAAGGCTTGGAGAAACTTTTCCTCCAACATTTTGACCAGCACCTACAGAAGAGGCTAATTCATTAAAGGCAAGCCATCCTATTAAAGCACAAAGCAGACAGTGAATCAGTGAGGTGGGGAGTTGCTCCTGAAAAATCATTAAAGGATGAATCTACACCCAAATCAGAGAAGACCTGCTGTTGCCCTGCTCTCGGAGGTGAAACGTTCTACTTTCCATTTGCTGTCAAAACTGAAAACACTTCCTGCAACATCACCGATGACGTAGTATCATACATACTTGAATATTTCCACCCACAGAGAGCAGAACATCAGCAGGTTTTTTCCTCTGAACAAGGCTGTGAAGCCATCGCAGAAGTCCCATCTTTAAAGACTCTTACAGACCAAAAAGCAGCAAGTTGCAGCCTCCAGCAGCAGAGGAGAGGGATTAATGTGGTTGCCAACCCCATGAGAACAAATATTCCTGTTAAGTTTTACCAAGTCAAACCTTTGCAGCTAGATACAGAGACCAGCTGCATGCAAGTTTATCTGAAGCTGCAGCGGTTGTCACTTCCTGGTCTGAAAAGGTCTTTGCAGGCTGTTTCACCACCAGGAGATAACTAGACACTCCTACAGGTCATAGTGGGACTTCTCCAGTGGCTGCCACTTATTAAATGATACCAATGCCTGTTTCTGGTTTTAAGGTCATCTACTCTTCTACTTATGACCCTCCTTTCTTCCTCTAGTATCCCAGAATGCTGTGCTGATTATGGATATGCGAGCATGCAGACATGCAAACCTGCCACTGTCTCTCTTTCCCTCTCTGCCTCTCTCTTTCCCCTCGTTACTCTCTTTCTTTGTCACCCCCACCACCAATAATCAGCAATCAGCGTGAGCCCTCCACCAGCCAATCAAATCGCCCGGCCACCCTGCAGCCCTCAGGAACCTGCAGTCACATAGAGGAGAGAGTCAGTTACTAAAAGACACACAAGTCTCACACACACACACACA